>ONZH01030154.1:0-30097 GCA_900303285.1 Rhinella marina | reverse complement strand
GTCTCTCATTGACTTCAATGTGGTTCGTTATTCGAAACTAGCACCTGAGCATCGGGAAAAGTTTGACTCGAATAACGAGCACCCGAGCATTTTAGTGCTTTCTCATCTCTACTTATTACATATTTCATATTGAGACTGGGCAGAGAGAACATATTCTGTATTATTGTAACTATATAAAAAGCAGACCCTAAATATTTATGTATGGTTTAATCTGATTATTAACGGGATTATGATTTCTAAAGCTATTCCTAAGTCTATCAAATGATTGCTAGGACTATGTTACAAGACCAGTGAAACACTCCTGAAATTCAATGGGTTGAAGGAATGATCAGAACTCCTTTAAGAAATCTGTAAAATGCCCTCAGAAGAAAAACTTGAAAGATGGTAGAAGTATAAGTTAATCCAGCAACAGAGTAGAAACAGTCTAGCAAAGACAGTTCATAGGGCACAAGACTGAAAGGAGACAACAAAGATAGTGTTAATACTCGAGTACTAATTGGATCTCTATTTTATCTAAAGTAAAATAGGAAGCAAAATGAGTTCCATAAGACACAATATTTACCATGGATAAGAACAAGTTTAACACCTTGCCGACCGCCCACTGTCTTTAGACGGCGGGCGGCTCAAGTCCCCAGTCTGCAGCGCCGTCTAAAGACGGCGCTGCAGAAAAGGGGTGTCAGGGAGCCCCAGGACGGACGAGCGACGGGGGTCCGGCTGTGCCCAATAGCCGGACCCCTGCTGAATGCACCAGCATCGGTGAAAACACCAATGCCGGCGCATTAACCCTTCATGTGCCGCGGTCAGCGCTGACCGCGGCACATGAGGCGTGCGGCATGGTCCGCCGCTATTCAGGATGGCGAGCGGGGCCATCGGGTCCCCGTGCTGCTGTGACGGGGACCCGATGGCTTGGATAGCAGCCCGATGCCTTCCTTAGGCATCGTGGCTGCTATCCCTGCGTTCCTGTGCGATCCAGCCCCCTGGATCGCACAGGAAGCAGGCTGTAAGTGTATTACGCTGAGTAATACACTTACAGCCAATGCATTACAATACAAAAGTATTGTAATGCATTGTAAAGGGGATCAGACCTCCAAAAGTTAAATAAAGTGGAAAATGAAAAGTTAAAAAATAAAGTAAAAATAAATAAATAATAATAATAATAATAATAATAAAAGTTAAAAAAAATAAGCCATTTTCAAAAAAAAAGTTAAAAAAATGGTAAAAAAAAAGGTGAAAAAAGAAAGGTATACATATTAGGTATCGCCGCGTCCGTATCGACCGGCTCTATAAAAATATCACGTCATCCACCTCGCCAGGTGAACGCAGTAAAAAAAAAAAAAAAAACTGTGCCAAAACAGACATTTTTTGGTCACCTTCCATTACAAAAAGTGTAATAGCAGGCGATCAAAAAAGCGTATGTACCCCAAAATGGTACCAATCAAACCGTAATCTTGTCCCGCAAAAAATGAGACCCTAACTAAGACAATCGCCTGAAAAATAAAAAAAATATGGCTCTCAGAAAATAGCAACACAAAAAAAAGATTTTATTCTGTTCAAAAATGCATCTAATGTGTAAAACTTTCCAAAAATAAAAATGTTAGACATATTGGGTATCGCCACGTCCGTAACAACCTGCTCTATAAAAATATTACATGAGATGGCCCCCCAGGCGAATGCTGTAAAAAAAAAATTAAAAAAACTATGCCAAAATAGCCATTTTTTCCCTCTTCCCTCACAAAAAGTGTAATAGCAGGCGATCAAAAAGATGTATTTAACCCAAAATGGTACTAATCTAACCGTCATCTTGTCCTGCAAAAATGATACCCTACCTGAGACAATCGCCCAAAAAATAAAAAAAATATGGCTCTCTGAAAATGGCAACACATAAACAAGATTTAATTCTGTTCTAAAATGCATCTAATGTGTAAAACTTAACAATAATAAAAATGTTAGACATATTGGGTATTGCCGCGTTCGTAACAACCTGCTCTATAAAAATATCACATGACTTGCCCCCTCAGGTGAATGCTGTAAAAAAAATGCTAAAAAAAACTATGCCAAAACAGCTATTTTTTTCACCTTGACTCACAAAAAGAGTAATACCAAGTGATCAAAAAGGCGTATTTACCCCAAAATGGTACCAATGAAAACCTCACCTCATCCTGCAAAAAATGAGCCCCTACATAAGACAATAGCTCAAAAAAATAAAAATCAGTGGCTCCCGCAAACCAATCCATCAAAATCTGTGTTGTAAAATCAATATGGCACTCCTTCTGTTCTGAGTCCTGCCATGTGCCCCCACAGCAGTTTACCACCACATATGGGGTGTTGCCGTATTCAGGAGAAAATGGGTAACATATTATGGGGTGCTTTTCTCCTGTTACCCCTTATGCAAATAAAAAAAATTGGGGCTATAGCAACATTTTATTGGAAGAAATGAAACTTTTCATTTTCATAGCCAAGTGTTTCCAAATTACGTAAAACGCTTAGGGGGTCAAAGTGGCCAGTACCCCCTTAATATATTCGTTGAAGGGTGTAGTTTCCAAAATGGGGTCACTTTTTGAGGGTTTCCACTGTAGGTGTACGTCAGGGTCTCTCAATTACAAAATGGTGCCTACAAACTATTTTAGCAAAATCCGTATGGCGCTCCTTCCCTTCTGACCACTGCCACAAACCCATAGAAACGTTTACCACCACATATGGGGTATTTCTGTAAACTGCAGAATCAGAGCAATATATATTGAGGTTTAGTTTGCTGTTAACCCTTGCTGTGTTGCAAGAAAAAAATTATTAACATGAATAATCTACCAAAAAAAGTGAAATTTTGAAATTTCACCTCCATTTTCCTTTAATTCTTGTGGAACACCTCAAGGGTTAACAAAGTTTGTAACAGCAGTTTTTTATAATTTGAGGGGTGTAGTTTCTAAAATGGGGTCATTTATGGGGGGTTTCATTATGTAAGCCACTCAAAATCTCTTTACATCTGAACTGGTGCTTAAAAAAAATGGTTTTGGAAAATTTGGTGAAAATTTGAAAAATGGCTTCTAAACTTCTAAGCCCTCTAATGTCCTAAAAAAGTAAAATGACATTTATAAAATGATGCCAACATAAAGTAGACATATGGGGAATATAAAATAATAACTATTTTTGGAGGTATTACTATTTATTTTGAAAGTAGAGAAATTGAAATTTGGAAATTTACTAATTTTTCCAAATTTTTTTTAAATTTGCTATTTTTTTATAAATAAAAATGAAATATTTTGCCACAAATTTACTACTGTCGTGAAGCACAATATGTGACGAGAAAACAATCTCAGAATGGCCTGGATAAGTAAAAGCGTTCCAAAGTTATTACCACATAAACTGACACATGTCAGATTAGCAAAAATCAGTCTGGTCACGAAGGTGCAAAATGGCCCGGTCATTAAGGGGTTAAAGAAGACCTGCAACCTATACTGACATGCTTGTTTTAGGAAATACTTTTACATTCCATAAAATAACAAATCTGGAACATCGTATCTTAGATGGTCAATTTATTTATACATTTCTGGGGGAAATTACAGACAAATGACACAATGCAAATTTCTAAGCAAAGATCTTCCAGAATTATAAGAATTACAATAATTTACTAAGAACAGTCATGTCCAAAGAGCTGACAGGTCCTCTTTAAGGGTAAAAAAAAATTGCTCTAGTACTAAAGTAAGTATTATCACAAATTTTTCACCAGTGGTTATATAGGAAACTTTCAAAACAAAAAAATGCATTAAAATATTTATCCGTTTCATCATGCAGTGATTTTCCATTTTTGCATTTTCATTTTTCTCTCCCTGACTTTCCATAGCCATAAATGTAATGCTTCCATTCACATAGCCATATAAGGACTTTTTGTGGCACAAATTGCACTTTCTAATGGCACCATTTAATATTGAGACAAAAGAACATTCAAAAGCACACTGAAAACACAAATAACATGGAATAATGCTATACTTATAGAAATTATTCTGGTTCTAATGCTACATTTAGTACAAAACAGCAATTTTATGTTTTCACTATTAAAACAAAAGAAAAACTATAGTGTGGTATCACCGTAATTGTAGTCACCTGGATGTGCTGACTGACCCCCTTTTTCTTTGCACCATTTAATATTGCATAAGATGTAGTGAGAAGCTGGAAAATAATTTCAAATTGGGTGGAATTGGGGAAAAAAACGCAATTCTGCAACTTGTATAGTTTTTATTGCGTTTTATTAGAAAACATAAAAATAAGAACTTTTGAAAAAAATTGCCGTTTTGTACCAAATGTGAGCTGAAAGTGTTTTATTGACGAAAAACTTGTGCATTCCTGTTTTTTCTTGATCCTGGGTTTACTTTACCACTGGTTACCTGGCCATTTTTCCTTTGACTTAACTTGTACTTCAATGTATTGTGGGTATGACCGATATCAGTTGCACAACTACCACTATAGCAGCTATGGCTACTCTTATGGGACACACAATGACAGGGTGGCCCAGCCTGGTACACAATCAGACAAAAAATGGTGGATATACAGCATTACTTACAGTGTATGCAATGCCTCCTCCACAGTCCCCTTCTTCCGAAGCTGCCTGGAACTGTCGGGTCAGAGAGGAGAGGGAGGACTCATATCATGAAACAACACTTCAGGACCAAGATTATGTCTCCTCTACTTGATTTCTGCAGCTGGTTCTCAGCTTCATTCTTGGTCGCCCTTCTGGTCCCTTCCAGGGGATATCTAACAAAATATTTCCCAAGCTTTAAACATCCCAAGGTGCACTGTGCAAGCGATCATATTGAAATGAAAGGAGTATCAGACCACTGCAAATCTACCAAGACCAGGCCGTCCCTCTAAACTTTCATCTCAAACAAGGAGAAGACTGAGGTGGTAGAGTCTGTCCATAGCACAACAGTCAGCCGAACACTTCACAAATCTGGCCTTTATGGAAGAGTGGCAAGAAGAAAGCCATTTCTCAAAGATATCCATAAAAAGTCTTGTTTACAGTTTGCCACAAGCCACCTGTGAGACACACCAAACATGTGGAAGAAGGTGCTCTGGTCAGATGAAACCAAAATAGAACTTTTTGGAAACAATGCAAAACGATATGTTTGGCGTAAAAGCAACACAGCTCATCACCCTGAACACACCATCCCCAGTGTCAAATATGGTGATGGCAGCATCATGGTTTGGGCCTGCTTTTCATCAGCAGGGACAGGGAAGATGGTTAAAATTGATGGGAAGATGGATGGAGCCAAATACAGGACCATTCGGACGGAGATTTATCTTCCAACAAGACAATGATCCCAAACATAAAGCAAAATCTACAATGGAATGGTTCAAAATAAACATATCCAGGTCTTATAATGGCCAAGTCAAAGTCCAAACCTGAATCAATGTTGTCCTAAATGACTGATGAAGATAAATAGAATCCACCTGTGTGTAATCAAGTCTCCGTATAAATGCACCTGCTCTGTAATAGTCTCAGGGTTCTATTTAAAGCACAGAGAGCATCATGAAGACCAAGGAACACACCAGGCAGTTCCATGATACTGTTGTGGAGAAGATTAAAGCCAGATTTGGATACCAAAATATTTCCCAAGCTTTAAACTTCCCAAGGAGCACTGTGCAAGCAATCATATTGAAATGGAAGGATTATCAGACCACTGCAAATCTACCAAGACCCGGCCGTCCCTCTAAACTTTAATCTCAAACAAGGAGAAGACTGATCAGAGATGCAGCCAAGAGGCCCATGATCACTCTTGATGAACTGCAGAGATCTACAGCTGAGGTGGGAGAGTCTGCCCATAGGACAACACTCAGTCGAACACTTCACAAATCTGGCCTTTATGGAAGAGTGGCAAGAAGAAAGCCATTTCTCAAAGATATCCATAAAAAGTCTTGTTTACAGTTTGCCACAAGCCACCTGGGAGACACACCAAACATGTGGAAGAAGGTGCTCTGGTCAGATGAAACCAAAATCAAACTTTTTGGAAACAATACAAAAAGATATGTTTGGCGTAAAAGCAACACAGCTCATTACCCTGAACACACCATCTCCACTGTCAAACATGGTGGTGGCAGCATCATGGATTGGGCCTGCTTTTCATCAGCAGGGACAGGGAAGATGGTTAAAATTGATGGGAAGATGGATGGAGTCATTCTGGATGAAAACCTGTTGGAGTCTGCAAAAGACCTGAGACTAGGATGGAGATTTATCTTCCAACAAGACAATGATCCCAAACATAAAGCAAAATCTACAATGGAATGGTTCAAAAATAAACGTATTCAGGTCTTAGAATAGCCAAGTCAAAGTTCAGACCTGAATCCAATTGAGAATATGTGGAAAGAGATGAAAACTGCTGTTCACAAATGCTCTCCATCCAACCTCAAAGAGCTCGAGCTGTTTTGCAAGGAAGAATGGGCAAGAATTTCAGTCTCTAGATGTGCAAAACTGATAGAGAGATACCCACTTTTCAGTTTTATTATTACAAAAACAGTTTAAATGATCCAATAAATTTCATTCCACTTCACAATTGTGACTCACTTGTTGATTCTTCACCAAAAATTTAAAATGTTATATCTTTTTGTTTGAAGCCTGAAATGTATCAAAAGGTTGAAAAGTTCCAGGGGGCCGAATACTTTCGCAAGGCACTATATATATATATATATATATATATATATATATATATATATATATATTTTTTTTTTTTTCTATGACTAACAAGAACCGTATGTTATTTCTATTCCAATATACTGAAATATGAAACCAATAAACCATAAAAACATATTTCTAATAAGATGCCACGGCTTAAGTTGTCTATCAAAAGAACATTCATGACAGCTATAGAAACCAGCACATGTTACGTTTCAGTCCTCAGTGTAGCTGCTACCCACACCTTTTGATTTTGATTGTTGCTTAAATTATGCATGAGGTTCCTCAGCTCAATAAAAAAATGTATGTAGACTAATAATAGGGGACGAGTTTAGAAATCTTCTCTGGCTCTTATTGTGTTGCTTCATAAAGAAATAACTTTCCTCAATTAGTATTTCTAAATGGTTTTAGAAATCGAGTTGGATGCCCACTGAGTGTCTCCAGTTGCAGCAATTCTGATACATTAAGGTTATATGTGTAATCCTTTGTACATAAATGATGATTTCTCTGCTGTAGCTCCTGCAATGCATAAAAAGTCCTTGGTGCTACAAAGTACGGTAGAATAATAGATGTATTTTTAAAAGCAGTCAACACTGAGTTCATAATAAGTATCTTTTATCCTAGAGAATAAAATTACTCATTAAGTTCCAGATTTCTACAGGTTTTTAGAAAATATTGTGTGTAATTAAATTCTATTAGATCCAATAAATAGTCGGCAATTCTTCCTTTGGGCATATTATGCATTGTAATAAAATAATTCATTTTTATCTACTTTGTTTTTTGCTTGTAAAGGCTAATAAACAAGGTACACCTTCAAAGAAGATAATGCTTTTCTATAGGGAGACTACAAAGACAAGCATCCACTGTCTCATAGACTTTTCCACAAACTATGAGGCTAACATTTGAGAACAATTTACTAAAACAGCTTGAATAAATGCTTCCACCCAATGAATTTAGCAAGTAATTATGGGATGCTCCATACATTCTGTAGGTATTCTTTCTTAATGCTTCTAGGGTAGGCTTAGTGTACCAAATATTCTGATGGTGTCTTTATGGTTGTAATAATGCTGGTTGTTCACCAAACTGCAGAACAGAACTTCACCTGTAACAGTTGTCTTTCATGGGTCCTAATTAGGGATGAGAGAACCCAAACTACAAAATAATATTAGAAAATAATAGCATTCTTAAGACAAAATGCAAAACAATGTGTCCATTTAGGGGTTAAAAAACAACTCACCTCATCCACTGAATCACGCTGTAGCAGTTTCTTCTATCTTCACTGAACAGGACCTGCCAAAGGACTTGCGATGTGCGCAAAGACGTCATCGTGCTCTCCCAAGTGGTGATGTCATCACGCATATTGCAGGTCCTATTCAGAGTAGATAGAAGAGACTGCTGCAGCGTGATCAAGTGGATGAGGTGAGTTTTGTTTTTTAACCCCTAAATGGCCATATTGTTTTGCATTCTGTTTTAATAATGCTATTATTTTCTGATATAACCATATTATACCAGAAAATAAAATGAAGTTTGAGTCCCTATTGACTTCAATGGGGTTCATGGTCAAGTTCAGGTCAAGTTCTGGTCCCGAACCCAAACTTTGACCTAAAGTTTGTTAGACCCCTGCGAAACCCAACTTCCATGGGTTCGCTCATCCCTAGTCCCAATGGCATCTTCCTGTACACAGCTACCCCCAGGACTAACAGTAAGACCAAATTGTATAACAACCGGATAGTTGCAAGAACAATATTCTCAGGCACTATTAATATAGAAGAAAATAACCTAGTGATGATGGTAAATGGATGGTGCATAGATGGATGGAGATGACTGTTAGGCAATGAAGCAGACATTATGATAATTATAGCAATCAGGTAATAAAGCTGATGGATGAAGATGACTAAGCATAACAGACAATAACTGACCCTGACGGTCTCTCTAGTGTAAACTAAAGATGACTTTATGTATTAGTAAATGTAATCTATTTAGTTTGATCAATAAGCTATCTTAAGAGAGGAGTGATTGGGGGTAAATGTTTTAGGTTTAAAGGGTTTTCTGAGAATTATATACTATCCTCTGGATAGGTCATTATTTATCATCTAATCAGTGGTGGTCTAACACCCGAAACCCCTGCCGATCAGCTTGTTTGAGAAGGCACGACACTCCTGTGAGCGCGGAGGTGTTCTCTTAGCTTTTCCTAAGCCAGTGATGTTCATTGGTCACATGGCCCAGGCACAGCTCAGTCCCAAAGAAGCGAATGGGGATGAGCTGCAATACCATGCACAGCTGCTATACAGTGTATGGTGCTGTGCTTGGTAAGCACAGAGAAGGCCGTGGCACTCACAGGAGCACCAGTACCTTCTCAGAAAGCTGATCGGTTAAGGTCTCAGTTGGCAGACTCCCACCGATCAGATACTGATGACTAGAGATGAGCGAATATTAAAATGCTCGTGTGCTTGGTACGAACTTTTCCAAAAGTTCGTATATTCGTACCGAATAACGAACACTGTTGAAGTCAATGGGAGATACGAGCATTTTTGCAGGGGACCCAAGTTCTTCGCAGGCAAGGTTGCCTAAACACCTGAAAACCTCTGAAAGTGATGGAAACACCAAGAAAATGGATAGGGAACACCAGGGGCAGCATGCATAGAGCAGGCAGAGACAGTGCAAGGAGCGACAGGACCTTGCCCAATAAAGAGTACACTATTGCTATGTATAATTTACTCTATACGCTGTTGCATATGAAGGGCACTTCTGTAGCTGAATTGTAGTCTATCAAGAGACTTTTTGGGTCACAAATGCAGTTACCTGCCTAATAGAAACAAATATTCTCCTATTTCATACGCTTTCGCTATCTCTATCACACGCACACGCTTTCCCTCTCCTAAAACCACAAAGTGTGTGATCCGAGCCCCAGGCATACGCATATATATAATAGCACGTCACCTGATGCAGGCAGCCAATCACTCCTAGACACGTAAAAAAGGTAGTAGGTCATGGCAGGAGGACCCCCAGGCTTCCCTGCATGTTTATTGGCTAAGAAATAGGCGCTAAACATTCTGGGAGGAGTTTAAAAAAAAACCACGAATTTCACACGCTACTCGGCCAAGTAACGAATACTTACGAGTATGCAAATATCCGTGCGGATAACAAATCTTTACGAATATATTCGCTCATCTCTACTGATGACCTATCCAGAGAATAGGTCATCAGTATCTTTTAGCTTAGGGACTAAGGGAAGTATTAATGTCATTAAGACATCAAAACCCTTAAAATGTCAATCTTTAATGTTATCTCTCATTTAAAATCTCCCTGAAAATAATATAAATTCATATAATAGTGAAGATACTAAATTTAACCAGTGCTGAACACCTCAGTACCATACATTTATAAATATAGCATCAACCATCCATTCAACTGGTTTAATGTAGGCGGAGGCAATGAGGGTATCCTGGGTTACATAAGGGTGATACCGTATTGATGCTTAGTCCTAATATGGCCCTATCTATATCCTTTGCCCAGGGACAACTCCTAGTGGTGGAGATTCCCTGTCCTCGAGCCTAACCTATTAACCCTATTATACCCTACAGCCTTGCCATGCCTCATTTATCTCTAATTATATAAGCCTCTATTAACCTCGATGCGTTTCCCCTTCTCAGGGTTCCTCAGGAAGCAGTACTAAACGATGGCATATGTTCATAAACAGATTAGTGAAAGGTTATCATACGCTTAACTCAATACAGTTTCATAGTGTGTAACCTGGTGGGAAATTCCCCTGATTAATAGATTAACATTGCGTATGTGATAACCAACATGTGTAAGGTGAGAAAGTTATGTTTTAATTTCATCACATTAGATGTATGGGAAGAGGCACTTATCTGCAATGTTCAGATGAGAATCACCTAAAGTACTCACAGTCACTCCAGATGCCGGATTAGTGACTGTCAATGGCGTTTCCTCCAAATCCTATCTCTCCCCAAATGGCCTCAAATGGTCTGAAAGGTGAAGTACAGTGCCTTGCGAAAGTATTCGCCCCCCTGGAACTTTTCAACCTTTTGCCACATTTCAGGCTTCAAATAAAAAGATATAACATTTTACATTTTTGGTGAAGAATCAACAACAATTGTGAAGTGGAACAAAATTTATTGGATCATTTAAACTTTTTTGTAATAATAAAACTGAAAAGTGGGGCGTGCAAAATTATTCGGCCCATTTACTTTCAGTTCAGAAAACTCACTCCAGAAGTTCATTGAGGATCTCTGAATGATCCAATGTTGTCCTAAATGACTGATGAAGATAAATAGAATCCACCTGTGTGTAATCAAGTCTCCGTATAAATTCACCTGCTCTGTGATAGTCTCAGGGTTCTGTTTAAAGCACAGAGAGCATCATGAAGACCAAGGAACACACCAGGCAGGTCCTTGATACTGTTGTGGAGAAGTTTAACCCTTTCACTCCCGGAGGTTTTTTCGGTTATGCATTTTCGTTTTGCGCTCCCTGCCTTCAAACAGCCATAACTCTTTTATTTTTCTGTTCACATAGCTGTATGAGGGCTTGTTTTTTGCAGGACAAGTTGTACTTTCCAACGCCACCATTTATTATTGCATATGGTGTAGTGGGAAGCGGGAAAAATATCCAAATCGGGTGAAATTGCAAAAAAACCGCTATTCCGCTACAGTTCTACGGGTTTCTTATTTACAGCGTTCGATGTGCATTAAAACTGATCCATTACTTTCATTCTACTGGTCAGTACGAATCCGGCAATACCTAATATGTATAGTTTTTCCTGCGTTTTCATAGTGATAAAATAATTAGAAAGTTGCCCTTTTTTTTTTTTTCCTTGTCATATCTTGACCCCTATAACTTTTTGGTATTTATGTGTACAGAGCTGTATGGGGGCTCATTTTTTGCGGGACGATCTGAAGTTTTTATTGATACCATTCTGGGGTGTGTATGACTTTTTTATCACTTTTTATTTAATTTTTTTTAGAAAAAAAAAGCGACAAAAAACGGCAAATCGCCATTTGGACGTTTTTTTCCGCCACACAATTCACCGTATTCGAATTTTTTAAAATATTTTAAAAGTACGGGCGTTTTCGGTCACGGTGATACCCATGATGTCTATATTTATTGTTATTTAGGTATTTATTTTTTAATTATACGGAAAGTGGGGTGATTTGAACTTTTATATCTTTTTTATTTTTTATATATTTTTTAACATTTTTTTTAAATTTTTTTTTACTATTTGAAAGCTCAAATATGGGCTGATATATTGTGGCTTTTTTTTTTTCTTTATGAGCAATCAGGGATTTTCTAGACTCAAAAATCCAAGAATTGCTCATTTCTTATCCTGACCTGCCATCTAGTGGCCAGAATAAGAATTGCACTTTGAAAACTGTAATCCTCACCAGCGAGGATTACAGTTTTCATATGGTGTACAGACACCCCGATTGGCCACACGGGGTGTCTGTACACCACCCGGAAGCGAACGCTACAGACGCAACTAGATGCCGTGATCACGTGTGATTACGGCATCTAAACGCCCAGGAAGAAGACGCCGCCGATCTAGTAAGTAGCGGCAAGTCTCTGCTGTTAGAAACAGCAGAGACTTGCCGGCCATGACGCCCGCCGCACTAGCGGTTAAAGCCAGATTTGGATACCAAAATATTTCCCAAGCTTTAAACATCCCAAGGAGCACTGTGCAAGCGATCATATTGAAATGGAAGGAGTATCAGACCACTGCAAATCTACCAAGACCTGGCCGTCCCTCTAAACTTTAATCTCAAACAAGGAGAAGACTGATCAGAGATGCAGCCAAGAGGCCCATGATCACTCTAGATGAACTTCAGAGATCTACAGCTGAGGTGGGAGAGTCTGCCCATAGGACAACACTCAGTCGAACACTTCACAAATCTGGCCTTTATGGAAGAGTGGCAAGAAGAAAGCCATTTCTCAAAGATATCCATAAAAAGTCTTGTTTACAGTTTGCCACAAGCCACCTGGGAGACACACCAAACATGTGGAAGAAGGTGCTCTGGTCAGATGAAACCAAAATCAAACTTTTTGGAAACAATGCAAAAAGATATGTTTGGCGTAAAAGCAACACAGCTCATTACCCTGAACACACCATCTCCACTGTCAAACATGGTGGTGGAAGCATCATGGATTGGGCCTGCTTTTCATCAGCAGGGACAGGGAAGATGGTTAAAATTGATGGGAAGATGGATGGAGTCATTCTGGATGAAAACCTGTTGGAGTCTGCAAAAGACCTGAGACTAGGACGGAGATTTATCTTCCAACAAGACAATGATCCCAAACATAAAGCAAAATCTACAATGAAATGGTTCAAAAATAAACGTATCCAGGTCTTAGAATGACCAAGTCAAAGTTCAGACCTTAATCCAATTGAGAATATGTGGAAAGAGCTGAAAACTGCTGTTCACAAACGCTCTCCATCCAACTTCAAAAAGCTCGAGCTGTTTTGCAAGGAAGAATGGGCAAGAATTTCAGTTTCTAGATGTGCAAAACTGATAGAGATATACCTCAAGCGACTTGCTGCTGTAATCGCAGCAAAAGGTGGCACAACAAAGTATTAATGCAAGTGGGCCAAATAATTTTGCACGCCCCACTTTTCAGTTTTATCATTACAAAAAAAGTTTAAATGATCCAATAAATTTCGTTCCACTTCACAATTGTGACCCACTTGTTGTTGATTCTTAACCAAAAATGTAAAATGTTATATCTTTTTGTTTGAAGCCTGAAATGTGGCAAAAGGTTGAAAAGTTCCAGGGGGGCGAATACTTTCGCAAGGCACTGTATTAATGTCCTTCCATAGGAATAAGAATCTCCATCTGCCTTTCCCTGTTTTAAGTCTCTCTATGAATATTCAGAATCTTCTTCAATCACCTAAAAGGCATCTTGTATTAATCATTAAATGAAAGGAAAGAAGGGAGGGGAACAATGCAGCTGAAACTATTCGCCAGTGTCTTAATGCACAGCATTAGGGGTAGAGTGAAGGTAGAGCATCAGAAGGGGGACAACTGATTTTCCTTAAAGCAAGCAGCACAGCTTTAAAGAGAAAGGCAGTGAAATCTGCAGGCAGCATGTTATAGAGCAGAAGAGGCTGAGTAGATTGATTTATAGTTATCGGAAAAGATTTAGTTGAATCTCTGCTATTTTTTATTTCATTGTTCAGAGGTCCTATCAGTGACTAACAGTTATCTATGTATACACACTTACACAGAGAATTCTGTCACTGATAACTCCTTCCCATGTATAACTATATATGTATACACACAGGGAATACTATCAATCACTAATAACACCTCCCCTGTGTACAGCTATCTATGTATACACACTTAAACAGAAAATGTTATCAATCACTGATAACACCTCCCCATGTATAACTATATATGTATACACACAGGGAATACTATCAATCACTAATAACACCTCCCCTGTGTACAGCTATCTATGTATACACACTTAAACAGAGTATGCTATCAATCTCTGAGAACACCTCCTCTGTGTACAATTATCAATGTTTGACAGCTATATATGCATACACACTTACATAGAGAATGCTATCAATCACTGAGAACACCTACCCCGAGAACAATGATGTCAGAAAGAGAAGAGATTTAAAGGGCATCTTCAGCAGATTTGTACCATGAAACTGACTAACCTGTTGAACATGTTGCCAACATTCTGTAGATGCCATGCCTTCAGCTGCTAAGGATAACACCTTTAAGCCCTTAGTCTTTTTTTTAATAATACAATGGTTCCATGACCCAGTCCAGAGGCCTCATCACTAACATCTAATTTCTGTGATCCTAGCAATATTTACAAAATTTAATACAATGTGACCTGTTGCAGATATCCATTGGTAAGGTAATAGATTGTGTCAAGTAAATTTAAAGGGAACCTGTCACCAGCTTTATGCTGACCTCACTGAGGACAGCATAAAGTATTGACAGCAATGCTGATTTCAGCGGTGTGTCACTCTTGAGCTAACAGTAAGTGGCTGCAGAGAACCAGCTTTATAATCATTACACCCCAGGCCTAGAAAAGAGTCAAATCTACTTGAGAAGAGTCATGGTTATTCATAATCTCCTGCTCTCCCCGCCCATCTACTGATGGTTGGCAGTTCTCTTCTAGAGAGAAAGGGAGAAAACTAGGTAGAAGCCTTTCAGTCATTAGCAGGTGGGCAGGGAGAGCAGGAATTTATGAATAACCATGACTCTTCTCAGGTGGCCATGACTCTTTTCCAGGCCCAGTCTGCAATGATTGTGATGTTGGTTCTCAGCAACCACTTACTTTTAACTTTTAAATGACAGGCTGCTGAAATCAACTCACCTGTCTCTACTTTATGCTGCCTTTAGTATGGGCAGCATAAAGTTGATGACAGGTTCCCTTTAAGCAAACTGGTGGGTCTCTGACATATTTTTGGCCATAAAGCATGATTAATTGTTCTGATGCCAGTAGTACAGAACGTAAATGATGTATATGGAATATTGCAAGGAATCATGTAAAAAATCACTGCTGCTTTTAATGAATGCAACTACAGTTATTTCTGGTACATCATGCCACTATTTGTGTGAGTTAAGAATAGAGCAACTGATTACAACATATTAGGTAAGATATGGATTAAGTAGAGACTTTTCAAGAGGGAAGTGAGTAAAGAAATGTAATTTGTGTTTTAAGATAGCAATGTTTCCATAGAAACTAAATGTGATCTGTATTTAATTTCTCATATTTGTATCCTTAGTGTTTTGCTGCATATTTTTAAACTGTGGATTTAATTATGGTCTTGGCATTTCCTAGGTATTTCCATATGTTGTTCAACCTATACTTATTTATTTTACATACATTATCCATGACAACATTCTATTTTAAACAGTAATCTTGGTTTTAAGTCATCTTTTATTAAATTAAAACTAATAATATTAACTTTAATATTAACAATGGAAAAAAACGGAATGTAGATGGGGATAAGGCAGTCGCTGACCATCTGAATAACTACTTCTGCTCAGTTTTCAGATGGCGACTTTCATAATCAGAACATGGCTGGACATAGCATTGCCTCTAGTTGTAAGGTTTCAGCCCCAGTGTTTTCAGAGGCCGATGTTCTAGAGGAACTTGTCCGGCTAAAGCTAAATAAGGCAATGGGTCCGGATGGCATCCACCCCAGAGTTCTTAAAGAACTCCGATCTGTGATTGTTGGCCCCCTGACTGATCTGTATAATCAGTCCCTTCTTACAGGAGATGTTCCTGATGATTGGAGAATGGCCAGTGTTGTACCCATTCACAAGAAGGGTAGTAGAGAAGAAGCTAGTAACTATAGGCCAGTCAGCTTGACATCTGTAGAGGGGAAAACTGATGGAGACTCGTCTAACAAAGAAGATAATTGACCACCTAACAACAAACAACTTGATGGACCAAAACCAGCATGTCTTTACTAAGGGCCGATCATGTCAGACTAATCTGATTGATTTATTTGACTATGTAACTAAAGTGCAAACACCGAAACACTATAATTGAGCTCCACACTTGTATGATAATCATATAAATATTTTATTTTATTAGTAAACATACAAAACTATTAAAACCGTAATATATCATGTCACAGAGGGCCCCACAGGTGGGGGGGACAAAAAAGGAGGACGTGGTGGAGATCGCCCACCTTAAGCACGGTACGTCACAAAAATATCAAAAACAGATTAAGAAATGCATCCGCTGCCAACACTATCAAAAGTATATGATGGTACAAAAATGGTAATTCAGAATATTACGTAGTTCAGCTGCGGAACGCCGTGCAAATACATCAGTGTGTACCTGTGCCTGTAGGAGAGATCCCACCACGTCCACCACCCAACGCCGTTTCGCCTAGAGCTTCATCTCCCCAGATATCATATTTATATGATTATCATACAAGTGTGGAGCTCAATTATAGTGTTTCGGTGTTTGCAGTTTAATTTTGATATGGCTTTGCACAGCATATAACTTCAATCAGTGTTGACATACCCGGAGTGTGTTCTTGATAGGTGTATGTATGTAACTAAAGTGCTGGATGAAGGTGGTGCTGTGGATATCACCTACCTGGATTTCAGTAAAGCTTTCGATACAGTTCCCAATAAAGAGCTGATAGATAAGTTATCAAGAATTGGACTTAACCCCTGGGTAGTTCAGTGGATCTGCAGTTGGCTGAAGGACAGATACCAGAGGTTTGTTGTTAATGGAGTGTATTCTGAGCAGATGCTGGTTACAAGTGGGGTGCCACAGGGATCTGTTCTGGGTCCTGTTCTGTTTAACATGTTTGTAAGTGACATAAGGGACGGCTTGGTAGGGAAGGTTTGCTTGTTTGCTGATGACACAAAAGTGTGTAATAGGGTTGATGTTCCAAGGAGGTGTCGGTAATATGGAGAATGATTTATCTTTATTAGATAAGTGGTCAAAACAATGGAAACTGCAGTTCAATGTTTCCAAATGTAAAATAATGCACTTGGGGAGAAGAAATCCTCTATCTGAGTATCGTATTGGCAATTCTGTGTTAACAAAGACTTCAGAAGAGAAGGATTTGGGGGTAGTCATCTCTGACAGCCTCAAAATGAGTAACCAATGCAACCAGGTGGTAGGGAAAGCAAATCGTATGCTTGGCTGCATAGCTAGAGGTATAACAAGCAGAAAGAGGGAGATTGTGATCCCTCTGTATAGAGCTCTAGTGAGACCACATCTGGAATACTGTGTTCAATTCTGGAGACCTCACCTGCAAAAGGATTTGCTAAAATAGAACGGGTCCAAAGAAGAGCTACAAAAATGGTGGAAGGTCTAAAGCATAGAACTTATCAAGAAAGACTCAGAGTTCTTAATATGTATAGTCTGGAGGAAAGAAGAGAAAGGGGGGACATGATTGAAAACTTTAAATATGTTAAAGGACTGAATAAAGTTCAGGGGGGAACAGTTATTACTAAGAAACTGAACACAAGAACAAGGGGCCACAATCTGAGGTTAGTTGGGGGGGAAATCAAGAACACCATTAGAAAATATTATTTCACTGAAAGAGTAGTAGATGCTTGGAACAAACTTCCAGCAGAGGTGGTTGATACATCCACAGTAACTGAATTTAAACATGCCTGGGATAAACATGTATCTATCCTAAGATAACAATAAAGGGATAATAAAAGGGCAGACTAGATGGACCAGGTAGTTTTTTTCTGCCGTCAATCTTCTATGTTTCTATGTTTCTAATAAAATATCAAGTAGAGGTATAAAATGCTTCTGTGTTTAGTTTTAATAGATATATGATTATTTGTAGCAAAGAATCATAACATACATGCATCAGTCAAAATACATAAAGGCTACATGAAGGTACCCACACAACTTAAGATAAATATACAGAATCATCAGGTCCTATAACATCTTTCATGGATAGGAAACCTTCTGTGGTCAGACACATACAGCGGTAGTAAAGAGTCAATCCAGCCATAAATCTAGAGCTACAGTCTGCCCTTATTATGCCCTTTAAGGTGATGCTACTCTGGCCCTAAAAGACCTATCCACAGAGCATCCACTATGATAAGGACAATCACATCCAGAACCTGTCCTTATATCCTCAACATGCATGTTTCATATATCGCTCCTCAGGGAGTAGGGAAGTTATAAATAGGAAAAGAAAGTCTACTTTTGTGTATGTGGAGCAACAAATAGCTGAGCATAGTGCTATCAATTGAAAATATAGGGGAACACTAGTAAAGCTACTCCTAACAGATTAGGGCAAAGCATGCTTAGGGATACTGGATTCTTACTACCGTGTTTCCCCAAAAATAAGACACTGTCTTATATTAAATTTTGCTCCAAAAGTTGTGCTATGTCTTTTCGGGGGGTGTCTTATATTTTTCAAATAAGACAAATTCACATTTATTGCTGACCAAAAAAATGGACATTTATTACCGTATATGGTATACTGTACAGTACTGGTACCGTAGTTGTACGGTAATCACAGCACTCTATTTTTTTTATACTTTAGACCCTTCATCAGAAAAGCTGACACCCACAAAGAAAGTGTACCGTACGATACACTGATTACCTGTCAGTACGGTATTTGGCTCCCACACACGATCGACTGTACTTGTACAGCAGTATGTTCCCGCTATTGCAGCTTCCGGCCACCAGAGGAAGCTCTGTACCGCACTGTACTGGAGAGACTGTAATGGCGGCGGAACAGCAGCAGACAGCGGCAGACTGTGTCTGCTGCTCTGGATACTAGCTTAGGTACAACACGATGATAAGGGGCCGGTAGGGGACGCCACATATGGTAGTTAAGAACAGCTTCATACCGTATGTTTCTTCTATGTAAACGTAGTGACGATCGAGCATGCTCGGCCAAGCATGCTCGGGTGGAATTTGCTAGCGCTTTTTTAAATCTGTACGCTAATACATACGCATAATTTAGAATGTACACTAATGCGTACGCATCTTAAGAATTAGTACGCTAATGTGTTCTAATTTATAAAATGCGTACGCATTAGTGTACATTCTAAAATATGCGTATGTATTAGCGTACAGATTTTAAAAAGTGCTCGCAAATTCCACCCGAGCATTTTACGTCTTATTTTCGGGGGGTGCCTTATATTAGCCAATGCTTCAAAAGCTCTGACATGTCTTATTTTCGGGGTATGACTTATTTTCGGGGAAACAGTAGGTACATGCTAGATAAATAATGTAGCAGGTATCCAAGATTCAGTAGCAGGCTTTGATCTAAAGAAGAAAGAATAAAAAAATAAAGGTGGTAACTGCAGGGACAAAATGATATGTATACCTTTAGTTTGAAATTAACAAGCATTTTATACTTCTAATTATTTTATTATTTTGTATAAAAAGTTTTAGTTTAGTCACCCTTGAGCTGCCCTATATACTATATTGGTGATTGGCCCATCACGATATTGGGAGGGTCTTACTTTTTGGATATTTTATTCCACATATTATGTTATATAGTTAGCTGTATTATGTTATATAGTTAGTTGTAATATAGTTATATTAATTTAGAACCTATATTACTAATATCAATTTAAATATAAACTGCAGAATTATGCATATATATTAAAGGTACACTAATATCAACAGTTATTACCTAGTAACCTAGGATGCAATTAATGGGGTTGATGGCACCTTCATCAAAACAGAAAAACAGTCACCTCACTCATCCCCCACTGCTGTGGTTTCTACTCTTTCCAGGTACCCATTGCTCTCTATTTCCTACTTGAATCTCAAACACAGGAAATACCTGCTCAGACAATCATTGTCTTATGCGAGTCACTGCTGTAGTCAATTATTGGATGGGAAGGCATTTCCATGTATATTAACACACAAACAGGAAGTAGGGATCCAAGAAGCATCAAAATGGAAATGGCAAAGAATCAATGAAGTATCAGCTATTTTATGTTTTTGTTACCACTCTGAAACAGCTGCAACATTCTTCACAAGTTCTTTTTCCTGCCATTTTGAGATCATGAGGAAGCGTGCAACAAGCGAAACAGCCATCACCAGCTTCTTTAAATCTCTCCAGCCTTTGCTGTGATTTTATAACGATGAAATAAGGGAGTTGGATTTTATGGTGAGTGCCACACTTTGTCTATTTCCTTTCTCTGGAGTGTCAGCTATAGCCGACGGGCAGTATCGTCGTCTCTTTTCTACAATTTTTTTAATGGAATATTTTCTTAGCAACATTGTTGTGCTATTTTGTAACAGTACTATCATTTTGTATCATACACAGCATTGTCCTAAACTTATGAAGTAGACCATAACTAACCTTATACCAAAATCCACTTCATTTCAATGTTGTTTTTTTGTGATGAGAAATTCGGTTTTGTGTAGCCTGCTGCAAGATCCTGTAATATTCTTTACTTTTGCTATAATGGATTTATTAGTACACAGTGGGATGTTTAAAGTTTGGGATTTTTTTTTTAATAACCCAATCCTGATTTATACTTTTCCATAAAACCTAAATTAAATAATTTTAATTCCAGGTTGCAAAGCAACAAAACAGGAAAATCCCCACGGTGTAAAGACTTTCGGATGGCACTGCATGTTTTTTCTTTAACAATTAACACAAGCCACCAAACATAGACAGGAAGGTTATTATACTGTAATAATCTCTTTCTCTTATAGCCAAACAAGCTCACGAAAAAAGGACAATTACATTCCAGGAACTTGTGCAAGATGCTGATACTTTAATGAAAAAATAATGACTTCCTTGCTCTTTTAAGCCATTATGAGATAAGTCTGCTTAAATGAGTAAAGATTAATCTAAGAGATTCCAGGAAAAATGTAAAGATAGTAATTTATATATTAATCAATTGCATATATAAAATGTTTCTTTCTGCTGATTTAATCTACTCGTAGAAACACAATGATGAATGGTTTCATTTGGTGTGCCTGCAGTGTACATCAGCATCTTTAAATCATTTGATAATAACTGCCAGATTATTAAATAAAACCATATTTCTTTAGCAACAAAAATATTTATTAAATTCTTAATATAATCAAAGTACAAATATTTTTTTCATGCAAAAAATATGATTGACAGGGTTATTTTATGGGAATTCACTTTAATTTCATTAAGCTTACTAAATATAACGCAACATAAAATTTAATGTGGCACACTGATTTCATAGGCCTTCAAATATCAGAGCATATTATACACTTTGTAAAGGAACAGTAGAATATATGTGCAGCAAGTATACTGTGGGTAATTGGGAGCAGCTATGATTTATGTCTAATATGTCATAGTCATACTAAGTTTTCTCATACTAATTGTTTCTCCTGCCATCAGGCACATAATCAAATGATCCAGAAATATAGAAAAAGTTTCTAAATCACTTTGGGAAAGAAGTACTTAAAGAGGTTGTGTCACTTCAGCATTTATCATGTAGAGAAAGTTACTACAAGGCCCTTACTAATGTGAAGTGATTGTCTATATTGCTTCCTTCCTTGATTGGATTTATTTTTCCATCACATTATACACTGCTCATTTCCATGGTTATGACCACCCTACAATCCATCAGTGGTGGTCGTGCTTGCACACTATAGGAAAAAGCAGTGGCCAGGACATGGGAGTGCACATAAGCTAGTGCTTTTTCCTATAATGTGCAAGCACAACCACCACTGATGGCTTGCAGGGTAATTGTAAGCTTAACCATGGAAACAACCAGTGTATAATTTGATGGAAAAATGAATCCTGCCAGCAAAGTAAGCAATATGGATAATAACAATACATTAGTAAATGCCTTGTATTAACTTTCTCTACACGATAAGTGCCACTTGCTGAAGAGACATAACCTCTTTAAAGGTGTTTTCCGGCATTAGACTTGTATGCCCCCTTAAACTTGCATTGGCCAGAGTAGCAAATCTGTAATATAGTTCTATTATCTTTTCTGTTCCCTTTAGCTTCTTTACAAAGCAGTCTTGTGAACTTGTTCTTCTCCTTGCTCACATCACTTCTACAAGTTCCTCCTGTGTAGAAAAGCCATGTAGACATGACCTCAGCAAGGCAGAGCCGTGCTGCTGCTATGTATACTCCCTCTCCTATCCTCATCTTCTTCAAGCCATGTCCCTCCACATCACTCCTCATCTCTGTGTATTGTCAGTGCCTCTCTCCCCTGACGAGCCCAACACTACCATTCCCCAGCTCTGTAGACAGTGGTCAGGAGAGAGAGGAGCTAATGACTGCTGCACAGACCTGCACAAAAGGTCTGAGAGGGAGAAGAGTGATGCAGAGAGGACAGTGCATGGAGATAATATGTGGAAGGGGAAGAGAGGACAGTACTGAGCTGAAGAAGGAGCTGATATGAGGTGGGAGGGGGGAGGATAGAACCAGGATGCAAAGAGAACTGGAGGAGATAAGAAGACTGCTGGGGCTTATAATGTGGCTCATACTAAGCCAGTAAGCTCCTCTGTCCTTCAGCTGAGGAGAGACAGAAGGAAGTGATGTGGGAGGGGAGCTAGCTGAGGTCTGTGAGGGATCAGCTACACAGTATATACCAATGACACAGCATGTAAACAAGAAACACCTACACGGGCATGTAAACAAATGGCTGAAAGCTGTCACAGAGACCCATAGGAGCTAAAATTTTACAGGGATTCTCTTCTACAGAGATTCTAGACTTTTTATATTTTTTAATGTTAATGTTTTTATTTCATGTTAATGGCTACAGCTAAAAAAAAAAATCCTATGTCCAGGTTCATTTTTCTTCCAGTCAATTCTCAGCATATTTGCCGGTTGTAGATGGATCTCCATCAGTCTCCTTTAAAGTTAATGGGGCCGAACAGATACTTACAAACTTCTGGCAATGGAGAGTTTCAGCATGCTGATCCCTGCTAGAACAGCTGACTGGATCTCAAACGCTAGTCAAAAAAACTTAGGGATATTTAGCTTGTGGGCAAATTTTCAGGATGAACCTAAAATCTTAAAACTTTAACCTTTACAGGTGAGCTTAATGTAAACTTCTCTAAACTTAATGCACTTTAACCTTTATAGGTGTTCTTAATGTGAACTTCTCTAAACTTTTGAATGCATGTGTACAACTTTTCAATGTTTCAGTACCTTTTGCATAACTTGCTGTTCTCCTACAAGGAGCTTAACAGCAAAATTCACAACAGATGTTTGACCCATGAATCACCCAATACATTTCCTGGTTCAATTAGAATTGGTATTTAAACAGTCCTCCTCATCATGCTTTTCAAATTTTGACATCAAGAAACCAAGACAACACCTAACAATTGATCCATAGTACCTCGCCATTGCAAGGCTTCAAGCAGGATGTTCTTAGACGAAAGTGGCTGCTGGATGAGGGACCAGTGGGCCTCAGTGCTGTTCCTTGATGAAAGTCGATTCATGCTGAGCGGAAATTAAGGCCATCAATGAAGTTGGAAACGTCAAGTCAAGTGCTATGCTTTAGCCACTGTTGTCAGTAGACGAGGTGGTGGAGGTGTTACAGTGTGGACAGGTGTGTCTAGCCTACACTTTGTGAATGGTACAGTGACAAGCCAGTACTACTTGAATAACATCATTAATCCAATCATTGTTGCTCTGCATGAACATATTCATGGACTACAATGTGGCAGCTCATCGAGGTTGCATCATTAGGGAATGGCTGCTGGAGACTGGAGTACCTCATTAGAGTGGCCTGCACTTTCTCCAGACCTGAATCCCATTAAAAACCTATGGGATCAGCTGTAACTCTGTACCCCAGAATCTCAATGACCTGAGCGCCGCCCTTCAAGAAGAGTGGGATGCCTTAGCAGACAATAATTCAACTTGTCAACAGCATGATATGTTGCTCAAGGGCACATGACCAGTTTTTGAGACATTGACATTTTTTGTGGATGCATATCCACCACTGTTGTTGGCTTTTGTTTCAATAAATATTTTGAGATGAGGAAATCACCATTGCATGCTTCTACTTAAATGCCCTACTTTCATGATATAATAATACTGTAGTGTGGAACATTTTCCATAAATTTCACATGAAAGGCAAATATCCCTAACTTTTTGTGAGTAGTGTATGTGCTGAAAATGAAGTGTACAAGAGCCAACCACTTTTACAAAAACAACAGATAAAAAATATATATATTTTTCTTGTTATTTTACCTACAACTACATTAATTAAAATGCTGCCATTACGTTATTATTAAAAAAAATAATAATAATAAAAAAAAAATTAGCAGACCTTCTTCCAGGTTGGCTGGAAATTAATATGATTGATTTCAAAGTATGATGAATTGCATTAGCTATCTCACTTGCCACATACTGCAGAAAAATCCAGTGAGACTGCTTAATAAGGGAAGAAACATAAATAAATGTCTTAGGATAGTGATAATATTTTAGAACAGATGCTTGTTTTTAAACATTTATGGAATTTGTGGATAAGGTGTTTAAAAGCTTTGCTCTAAAATGATAAACTTGAAGCGTGCCTTCAGAGCACAGTTTTGGATCCTTCTTTAGACATTTCACTTTGTTGAGGGCACAAAATACAAAGTTGGTAAAGCCACTTTCTGTTTTTTTTAAGACCATACAACTCGTTGTATCGAGTCTCTAAGGGATAGGATGAATATACGCTGGTGGGGGAATATCCCAAATGTGGATAATAATGATTGCAAGGTTGTTTTAGGTACAGTAGTTCAGGTTCACCTTTGATTACTGCAAGACATAGACTGGTTTGGGTAAAGTTTATTTATAAGATATATTATACACCGAGTAGACTTCATGTGATGAATGCCTCACCCTCAGCAGAATGTGCTGCATGGCTGTTGACACAGTGAAGCACATGTTTTGGAGTGTCATGTCTTGCAACATTACTGGCAAGAGGTACTAGAGTTTAGGGCGAGTCATCTAACTGCCCCTAGAATACTACACCTCATATCTGTTTATTTGGCTTAGTGGATGATGTTTCACTGAATGTAGCCCTCCGTGCCTTATTTAAGCTACCACTATATTACTCGAAGAAGACTATTTTGTTTAATTGAAGCATCTGGGGAAAAAACACCCTAACTACTTAGATTAGGGCAATTATTGAGGTTTCCCACACTGTACAAACTTACCTATACTCTGACAAGTTTGATACATTTGCGGCCCCTGGTTAATTAGTCTTGCCACTAATTTTGGGTCCTTGTCCTCTTAGGCCTTCTTTGGAATATTTTTCTGTCTTCCTCCAATACTTGTTTCTGGCAGTTGCACTGTTCTTTTCTTAACCCTCTGCTCTTCTTCCCTTATGTAATCTTCCTCCCTCCATTTTATCTTTTTCAAATTAGAGTCCCTTTTTTCAAGTTCTTCTTCGTATATAAAAAAAATGTGTAACACCATTGGATGCATTGAAGCTATGTTGAAGTGACCTTAACCCCTTAAGGACCCAGCCATTTTTCACCTTAAGGACCAGCCCATTTTTAGCAAATCTGACATGTCTCACTTTATGTGGTGATAACTTTAGAACGCTTTTACTTATCCAGGCCATTCTGAGATTGTTTTCTCGTCACATATTGTACTTCATGATAGTGGTAAATTTGAGTCAAAATATTTCATTCTTATTTATAAAAAAAAATACCAAATTTACCAAAAATTTAGAAAAATTTCCAAATTTCCAAATGTCAATTTCTCTACTTTTAAAATACATAGTAATGCCTCCAAAAATAGTTATGACTTTACATTCCCCATGTGTCTACTTCAGGTTTGGATCACTTTGAAAATTACATTTTATTTTTTTGGGACGTTAGAAGGCTTAGAAATTTAGAAGCACATCTTGAAATTTTTCACAAAATTTCCAAAACCCACTTTTTAAGGACCAGTTCAGGTTTGAAGTCACTTTGTGAGGCTTCCATCATAGAAACCACCCAAAAATGACCCCATTTTAGAAACTACACCCCTCAAGGTATTCAAAACTGATTTTACAAACGTTTTTAACCCTTTAGGTGTTCCACAAGAATTAAAGGAAAATGTAGCCAAAATTTCAGAATTTAACTTTTTTGACAGATTTTCCATATGAATCATTTTATTCTGAGAATAAAGCAAGGGTTAACTGCCAAACAAAACTCAGTAATTATTACCCTGATTCTGTAGTTTACAGAAATGCCCCATTTGTCATCGTAAACTGCTGTACAGGCACACGGCAGGGCGCAGAAGGAAAGGAACACCAGGGCAGATTTCACTGGAAAAAGTTTAAGTTGCCATGTCACATTTGATGCACCCCTAGAGTAGGAAACTCCCAAAAACTGACCCCATTTTGGAAACTACGGGATAAGTTGGCAGTTTTGTTAGTGCTATTTTATTGTACATATGATTTTTGGTAGCTCTATATTACACTTTTTGTGAGGCAAGGTAACAAAAACTAGCAGTTTTGGCATTGTTTTTATTTTTTGTTATTTACAACATTCATCTGACAGGTTAGATCGTGTGATATTTTTATAGAGCAGGTCGTTACGGACGCGGCAATATCTAATATGTATACTTTTTTTTATTTATTTAAGTTTTACACAATATTTTTGAAGCACAAAAAAAATTCACATTTTAGTGTCTCCATAGTCAGAGAGCTGTAGTTTTTTTTTTTTTTGGGCGATTGTCTCAGGTAGGGGTTAATTTTTTGCGGGATGAGATGACGATTAGATTGGTACTATTTTTGGGGGCATACGCTTTTTTGATCGCTTGGTACTACATTTTTTATGATGAAATGTGACAAAAAATGGCTTTTTTTAGACAGTTTTTATTTTTTATTTTTTACAGTGTTCACCTGAGGGGAGAGATCATGCTATATTTTTGTAGAGCAGGTTTTTACGGACGTGGCGATACCTAACATGTATACTTATTTTTATTTATTTAAGTTTTACACAATAATATCCTTTTTGAAACAAAAAAAATCATGTTTCAGTGTCTCCATAGTCAGAGAGCTGTAGTTTTTTTATTTTTTGGGCGATTGTCTTAGGTAGGGACTCATTTTTTGCGGGATGAGATGACGGTTAGATTGGTACTATTTTTTGGGGCATACACTTTTTTGATCGCATGGTATTACATTTTTTGTGATGAAATGTGACCAAAAATGACTTTTTTTAGACAGTTTTTATTTTTTACGGTGTTGACCGGGCAGGCTGGATCATGTGATATTTTAATAAAGCAGGTTTTTACGGACGTGGCGATACCTAATATGTATATTTTTTATTTTGTTTTCTATTTTTATTTGTTTCTTTATTGGGAAGGGGCTTTTTTTTTTTGAAACTGTATTATTATTTTTTTTTTGTTAAAACACTTTTATTTAACTTTTTTTTTTACATTCCACTTATGGCCCAGTAAGGGACTTTAACATTTCAGGGTCTGATCCCTGATTGAATGCAGCACAATACATCTGTATTGTGCTGCATTCAACTGTCAGCGTCTCACACTGTGAGACGCTGACCGTTGCCTAGGAGACCCAGCGCTGTGGCTGGGTCTCCTGGGCTTCCGTAGATGGGAGTCCCGATGCCTCTGGGCAAGGCATCGGGGCTTCCATCTCAGCCATCAGGCCCCTCCCCCACTGCCTCACGGGGACCCGATGGCTTTAAAAACTGCCACAATTACCTTGTATGCCGCGGTCAGCGTGACCACGGCATACAAGGGGTTAATCCGCCGGCATTGGTGTAATCACCGGTGCTGGCGGATACAGCAGAGGCCCAGCTGTTAGTATCAGCCGGGCCCCTGCTGTAGATTGCGGCAGCGGGCAGCCAGCAGCACGTTAACCCTAGGACGAGAATGCTCGTCCTAGGGCGTTAAGTAACGCCATATTAGGACGAGCATTCTCGTCCTAGGTCGGCAACGTGTTAAGTTGTAGATTTACTGCCCTATGCCTTTTAGTTAATGCCCCCTCCATGCTCTTTTACATTTGCTAATGTTTCAAAGTTATATTTCTGTGCATTGACCATATGCCTTTTGTATTTAAATGTTCCTTTAACCCTTAAAGGGGTATTCCCATCTCACAAATGAAGTTTGTATAGTTAGATATAGCCATACCAATATTATTACTAATAGAATGTATTTATATAAAACGTACCGTTTAGAAGATTTGCCTATTTGTATATCCATTGTCCCACACACATCAGTCAGGCCGTTGCCCCTAGTTATGGCCACCGCGGCCATGTAGTAGTGGTGGCCGACTTGCTCCTGTTCAAACACGCTCTGAGGTAACTGCTGTATTGTGAACGCACATTGCATGAACATGCGGAGACACATCTTAGGGTACTTTCAAATATGCATTTTGGACGCTAACAGTCCAAAACGCAATGGTCAGGATCCATCCAAAACGCAGACTTTATAAACAGATCCTGCTCTATAGAGATGAATTGATCTTGGAACAGGATTTGTTTCTCTGCGTTTTGGAAGCGCAGACAAAAATTCTACAACCGTAAGATGTGTCTCTGCATGCTCATGCAATGTGCGTACACAATACAGCAGTTACCTCAGAGCGGGTTTGAACATGAGCAAGCCGGCCACCACTACTACATTGCCGTGGTGTCCGTAACTAGGGGCAACGGTCTGACTGATGTGTGTGGGACAATGGATATACAAATAGGTAAATCTTCTAAATACATTCTATTAGTAATAATATTGGTATTGCTATATCTAACTATACAAACTACATTTGTGAGATGGGAATACCCCTTTAATGCATAATGCTGTGCATTATGCATTTTATATTAAAACACAAGAAAAACTATACAATGTGGTATCACTATAATCTTACTGACCCAGAAAATTAAAGTAATAGGTCATAGTTTATATATATATATATATATATATATATATATATATATATATATATATTAAAAAATTAGGAAAGAAATGGTTAAAGGGGTTGTCCGAGTTATTTTTTTGTCCTTTGTATGTTTCTAACTAGTCAAATACAACAGCTTTTCTATACACTTTCTGCTTCTAAAGCTGCTGGTTTCTTAGATTTAACTCAGGGTCACATGACCTGTGATGTCAGCTTATCTCCTTGCTGTGTGATGTTTCGTGCACAAGCCTCAGAGATCAGATAACAGTCTGTACATGAGACGTCACTGGCCACGCCCCCCTGCTTTACCGGGCTCTTGCTATCTGCTCTCTCCCTGGATTCCTTCAGATAAAACATTAACCCCTTCAGCCAGAACACACTGAAGGCTTTACAACAGCAGCTGCAGATGTAAAGAGACACAGGATCTGCCCTCCTCACCCTACAGACACAAAGCTGATACTGGAACTGATCTGGAGGAGATGCAAAGTACAAGTACAGGTAGGGGGGAAGATCCTGTGGGTATCAGCAGTGTCATTGTACAGCTGGGACTTGTAGTCCTACACATACAACATGCTGCTGAGTATCCCAGCAGGCAGACATGTCACTCAGCACATGTGTTCACTCCCTTTACAGAGAGGGGGGAGGGGCAGAGATTGTTATTACTGCATGTAAACAAAGGCCAGAAGAGAACAAGGGAAATGAGGAAATATAGATTTTTTTTTGCCTAAAACTTGCTTAACTTAGTTATGTATTGCAGCCCATCAGATTTAAAGTACTATATATATATATTTTTTATAACTCGGACAACCCCTTTACGATATAAGCTTAATAAATGTATTAAACAACATCTAATATATAAAGCTGAGTGTATGTGTGTGTGTGTGTGTATGTCTGCTAAAGGAATCCACACCGCTGCAGCTACAATCACAAAATTTGGCACACATGTACATCAGGTGTCTGGGAAGGTTTTAGAACAGTTTTCAACTCTCCAGGACGTACCGTTCCTGAGATATTCCCAAAAAATGCATTAGCCAATAGTAGCCTGGTCACATGACCCTTATCAGCCAATAGAAGCTCACAGGCACACATCAGGTTTCTATGACAACCTAGCCAGTTCACTGCTTTAGGTCTGCATTAAAGAGGCAGAGCACTGTGA
>ONZH01030153.1:0-256974 GCA_900303285.1 Rhinella marina | reverse complement strand
TGTTTCTGTATGTTGTTGCAGAAAGAAATCCAACTTCCCTCCCACCCCTGCAGCTGACAGAAGTTGATTTTACCTTCATTTTTTTCAATCCCCGTTGGGCTGCGGGAGTGGGAGGGGGCGTGGCCTGACAGAGTCGGAGCGTGGTTTCGCGAGATCTGGGGCGGGGGTCAGAGTGGCATGAATTACAGGTCGATGACATGGTAATTTTATGGGACCCGCAATGGGTAGCAGTGGAAAAAAACATCTTTTATTAGTACTGAATGGTCGTAGTCTAAAATTAGTCAATTTCATCTACGATTTTTGTGTGTCCGTATGCAGAGAGAAATTCACCCTCCCACCGCCTGCAGGCTGATTTTTTTCAATCCCCGTTGCCTGTGGAGTGGGAGGGGGCGTGGCCTGGCAGTTGGGGGTGTGGATTATCAAGATGCTTTCGAACGGTTGTTAGTCTGAAATTAGTCTATTTCATCTAAAATTTTGTGTGTCATTGCAGAGAGAAATTCACCTTCCCACCCCTGCAGCTGACAGAAGTTTATTTTTTCCCTTCATTTTTTCAATCCCTGTTGGCTACGGAGTGGGAGGGGCATGACCTGACAGAGTTGGGGCGTGGCTTAACAAAGCGCTTCGCATAGGTGATTTAATCTATTTCATTTAATGTTTCTGTGTGTCGTTGCAGAATGCTGCAGAGTGGGAGGGGGCGTGGTCTGACAGAGTTGGGGGCGTGACTTAGCAAGACGATTCGAACAGTTGTAGTCTATAATTAGTCTATTTTATCTAAAATTTTGTGTGTCGTTGCAGAGAGAAATTCACCCCTCCCACCCCTGCAGCAAACAGAAGTTTATTTTTACCTTTATTTTTCAATCCCCGTGGCTGCAGAGTGGGAGGGGGCGTGACCTGACAGAGTCGGGGGCTGTGGATTAGCAAGACGCTTCACATGGGTGTATTTAATCTATTTCATTTAATGTTTCTGTGTGTCGTTGCAGAAAGAAAGTCACCTCCCACCCATCCTGCAGGCTGACAGAAGTTGATTTTACCTTTATTTTTCAATCCCTGTTGGCTGCGGAGTGGGCAGGGGGCGTGGCCTTACAGAGTCGGGGCGTGGCTTAGCAAAGCGTTTCGCATAGGTGCATTTTAATCTATTTCATTTAATGTTTCTGTGTGTCGTTGCAGAATGGCTGCGGAGTGAGAGGGTGCGTGGTCTGACAGAGACGGGGCGTGGCTTAGCAAAGGCTTCGAACGGTTGTAGTCTATAATCAGTCTATTTCATCTAAAATTTTTGTGTGTCGTTGCAGAGAGAAATTCACCCTCCCACCCCTGCAGCAAACAGAAGTTTATTTTTACCTTCATTTTTTAAATTCCCATTGGCTGCGGAGTGGGAGGGGGCGTGACCTGACAGAGTCGGGGGCGTGGATTAGCAAGACGCTTCGCATGGGTGGATTTAATCTATTTTATTTAATGTTTGTGTGTGTTGTTGCAGAAAGAAAGTCAACCTCCCACCCCATCCCTGCAGCTGACAGAAGTTGATTTTTACCTTTATTTTTTCAATCTCTGTTGGCTGCGGAGTGAAAGGGGGTGTGGCCTGACAGAGTTGGGGGTGTGGCTTAAATAGAAATGGATGAGATCCTCAGCTGCTGATAATTACCTGGTTGTTATGGAAACCTGCCCTCCCTGTGTTCGCCTTTGCAGAGAATGGCAGTTGGAGTTTAAAACCAAAGCTCCCAGTTGTAATGTTGGCTAATGGAGATCATATTTTGGGAATATCTCGGGAACGGTACGTCCTAGAGAGATGAGACCTGGTCTAAAACCTTCCCGGACACCTGATGTACCTGTGTGCCGAATTTGGTGAAAATCGGTCCAGTAGTTTGGTCGCGCATAGAGAACAGACAGACAGACAGACAGAAACTCATTTTTATATTATTAAGAGATTATTCACACACTGATAAACATTTTCAATAGGGAAACACAGTTGCCATTAAATTCAGTTACATGCTTGTAAGTGCAGAGTGTTGAGGCACATTGTGTTGATCTGAGGTCTGATGGGGGCACAAGACGCTGACCTGAGGTCTGATGGGGGCACAAGACGCTGACCTGAGCTCTGATGGGGGCACATTGTCTTGATCTGAGGTCTGATGAGGGGCACAAGACGCTGATCTGAGGTCTGATGGGGGCACAAGACGCTGACCTGAGGTCTGATGGGGGCACAAGACGCTGATCTGAGGTCTGATGGGGGCACAATGTGTTGATCTGAGGTTTATTATCCCTGTACAGTGACATCACTGTGTGTATTATCGCTGGACTTTGACATCACTGTGTTTATTATCCCTGTACTGTGACATCACTGTGTGTATTATCCCTGTACGGTGACATCACTGTGTTTATTATCCCTGTACTGTGACATCACTGTGTTTATTATCTCTGTACTGTGACATCACTGTGTGTATTATCCCTGGACTTTGACATCACTGTGTTTATTATCCCTGTACTGTGACATCATTCTGTGTGTATTATCCCTGTACTGTGACATCACTGTGGTTTATTATCTCTGTACTGTGACATCACTGTGTTTATTATCTCTGTACTGTGACATCACTGTGTCTTATTATCCCTGTACTGTGACTCACTGTGTTTATTATCCCTGACTTTGACATCACTGTGTGTATTATCCTGTACGGTGACATCACTGTTTATTATCCCTGTACAGTGACATCGCTGTGTGTATTATCCCAGTGCAGGAAGAGGTAAGTGGTCTGTGTTTGTGTGTTTGTTTTCTATTTTTCAGGGTTGTGAATGCAGAGGACTACGTCGGATTCGGTGGACTACGTCGGACCAGCTTTTTTTTTTTTTTTTTTAATAAAATGGTCAAACAGGGGTCTGGGGGAGTGTTTATTTCAATAAAATGTTTTATACTTGTGTGTGTGTATTTTTTTTACAATACTACAGTTTTAGTAATCATGGCTATCTTCTGATGGCCCTGATTACTAATACTGGGCTTAGTGCTTGCCGGTATGGCAGGCCAGCACTAACCCCAACATCTATTACCTCAGCACCCACTGCCACCAGGGGTGCCGGGAAGAGCCGGGTACCCGCAGGACCGGACCTTCTAAATTGAGGGTCTGGCTCTGGGGCGGCTGCAGGCTGGTACCATTAGGCTGGGAAGGGCCAATAACCGTGTTCCTTCCCACCCTGGTAGTGCCAGGCTGCCGCTGCTGGTTGTATCTGGCTGGCGAAGGAAAAAAAGGGGGGACCCCACGCCAATTTTTTACAAAAATAATTAAATAATTTTAAAAAAATGGCGTGGGGTCACCCCCTTTTTTCCTTCGCCAGCCAGCAGCCGTCATACAACCAGCAGCGGCAGCCTAATGGTACCAGCCTGCAGCCGCCCCAGAGCCAGACCCCTGCGGGTACCCGGCTCTTCCCGGCACCCCTGGTGGCGGTGGGTGCCGAGGTAATAGATGTTGGGGTTAGTGCTGGCCTGCCATACCGGCAAGCACTAAGCCCAGTATTAGTAATCAGGGCCGTCAGAAGATAGCCATGATTACTAAAACTGTAGTATTGTAAAAAAAAATACACACACACAAGTATAAAACATTTTATTGAAATAAACACTCCACCAGAACCCCTGTTTGACCATTTTATTAAAAAAAAAAAAAAAAAAAAGCTGGTCCGACGTAGTCCACCGAATCCAACGTAGTCCTCTGCATTCACGACCCTGAAAAATAGAAAACAAACACACAAACACAGACCACTTACCTCTTCCTGCACTGGGATAATACACACAGCGATGTCACTGTACAGGGATAATAAACACAGTGATGTCACAGTACAGGGATAATACACACAGTGATGTCTCAGCACAGAGATAATAAACACAGTGATGTCACAGTCCAGGGATAATAAACACAGTGATGTCACTGTACAGGGATAATAAACACAGTGATGTCACAGTCCAGGGATAATAAACACAGTGATGTCACAGTACAGAGGATAATAAACACAGTGATGTCACAGTACAGGATAATAACACAGTGATGTCACTGTACAGGGATAATAAACACAGTGATGTCACAGTCCAGGGATAATAAACACAGTGATGTCACAGTCCAGGGATAATAAACACAGTGATGTCACAGTCCAGGATAATAAACACAGTGATGTCACCGTCCAGGGATAATAAACACAGTGATGTCACAGTACAGGGATAATAAACACAGTGATGTCACAGTACAGGGATAATAAACACAGTGATGTCACAGAACAGGGATAATAAACACAGTGATGTCACCGAACAGAGATAATAAAAACAGTGATGTCACAGTACAGAGATAATAAACACAGTGATGTCACAGTCCAGGGATAATAAACACAGTGATGTCACAGTCCAGGAATAATAAACACAATGATGTCACAGTACAGGGATAATAAACACAGTGATGTCACAGTCAAGGGATAATAAACACAGTGATGTCACAGTACAGAGATAATAAACACAGTGATGTCACAGTCAAAGGATAATAAACACAGTGATGTCACAGTCAAAGGATAATAAACACAGTGTACAGAAAGTTTAAAAAAAAAAAATTATACTTACCTTTTTCATAGCAGCAGGGCCAGCATCATCAGAGCAGGAGATCTTCTTCTCATGTCTGAAGGGGGCGGGGCCTATGCTGCCAGCCGGCCCCACCCCCCGCCGAGACCTGAGGAGTGCTGGGAGGTACGGAGTGCTGCAGGGGGTACAGGAGGGAGGATGGAAGAAGCAGACAGCCGGTTTTGGCTGTCTGCTCCTTCCTGCAACAGGCAACTGTCTCTACGTCCTATGGACGCAGAGACAGCTGCCAGAGGCCCAGGCCCCCCTTTCTTGACGAATCTGCCCGGGCCCCCCACAGCAGGTTCTGCTGTACCCCCCTGATGGCGGCCCTGGTTCCGAGCGCTGCGGAAACACGCCGGGCGGCCCCTGTATATTTGCGGGTCCGCAGTAATGCGGGCCCGCAAATATACGGTCGTGTGAATGGGGCCTAAAATGAAGAGAAAACTGACAAAGCTTGGAGACCTTCTAAGAATTTCCAGGTAATTCCTGAATGAAATTATGGATGTCTTATCATGACAGCCCCTTTTTTCAATTGCATCTGGCCTGGTGATCAGCTTAAAAAACCCTGATGAATAGCTATTGCGTCTGGGGAAATTGTGACTCGCCATATATTTATCCTGAAGTGTTCTCAGAGTATTCCAGCTATTCAAATGACTGACCATATCATTTATGACTGAGCCAGGTCCATCAGGGCAGGATCCTTGTTTTGCGAGCAACTCTCTGGCTAATAACCCTTTCCGTGGTCACAATGTGACAGCAGTTTTTAAAAGTGAATTTGCATTAATTAGACATGCCTAAGAGTTTAAAAGCTATGGACACCTTTGGGTTAAAAATCATTTTTTTCAATGGGTCTTTATTAACAATGTTCAGCCATTTCTGACATACAAGGGTTAAAAAATTAGAATGTTTGCAAGCTGTTACACTCTCTTTTCTTTGAATCCCGTCACCCAAAAGTTCGCATAAGAGCGTAGCTCTTATGTCTGATCTCCTGACCTCATAAACACTTATTTAAGCCATAGTCTTACCAGTTTGATATAAATTGAGCTATAATGAGTGTTTCGGAGGTCAGGAGATCAGAGATAAGAGCTAAACTTGAGCCCTCAGATGTCGAGATTCAAAGAAAAAAAACGGAGACAACTTGCAAACAGACTCATTTCTAACCCTTCTATCTTAGAAATGGCTTAACATTTTTAATAAAGACCAATTGAAAAATTATTTTTAGCCTAAAATGATTAAAATTCAATCATAAAAAACTGCCCAGAAGGTCACCATAGCCTTTAAAGAAATAAAGGCTATGGAAAAAATATATATATGATATACATTATTGTCCATGAGAGATGTATGCTGTTTCTAATGTAAGATTTAGTATAGTTTCCCTGTTGAACCATTAGCCAGAACATATCAGTGTCATCATGACCAGTGACTATCTCCTGTCCACATGAAGCACATAAAATCGCCGGCTATAGAGCTGCTGTTCCAACATGACATCAGTCCTTGCTGAAAAAGCTATTAGGCCCCATTCACACGTCCGCAATTGGTGTCCGCATCCGTTCCGCAATTTTGCGGAATGGGTGCGGACCCATTCACTTTTAATGGGGCCGCAAAAGATGCGGATGGCACACAGTGTGTCGTCCGCATTCGCACTTCCGTTCCACGGCTCCCGAAAAAAATAGAACATGTCCTATTCTTGTCTGAATCCACGGACAAGAAAAGGCATTTCTATTATGTGCGGTCCGCAAATTGCAGAACGCACATGGCCGGTATCCGTGTTTTGCGGATCCGCAAATTGCAGATCCGCAAAACACGGACACCGGACACACGGACGTGTGAATGGAGCCTTAGTGCTCACAATGATGTTCTGGCTGGAAAATGCTGTATTTTTAATGGCTCAATTAGATTCTTACAAAAGTTGACCATTGTTGTGGAGTCACCGCACTCACGAGGCCAAAGAGCTTTTCAGCACCACAATTTGACTAAATATATCGGAGGCCCCAATTACAGTCGGATTGTGAAGTATTTGGACAATGACACAGATTTCACAATTTAATCTCTTTACACCACTATAAGGGATTTGCAGCAGAGATGAGGGAATCGATTCTAATAATCGATTTGTCTCATTCACCTTGATGGGACTGTCCCCACAGACCCCATCTGCCTGTTGATTGACAGGGAAGTACATCTCGCCAGACAATCTTCTCTGAGTATCTGGTCCATTCTCTAGCAGTATACACTATATACACCAGTCCATACTCTAGCAGTATATATATATATATATATATATATATATATATATACAGTATATACATGTCCATTCTCTAGTAGTAGACAGTATGGTGCATATACTCACACCAAACTATACTAGCTCCAATAAGTAACCACTATGCACATAACTCTAAAAATCCCCACACCAAAATTAGAAGTACACAGCAAATATATAATCAAATATGTATTCTTTATTAATTTCACATCAATCAATACTACACAATGTAAAATATAAAATCAGCAGCAGTAGCATATACAAAGAAAGGAGCCACAACATATATGTCACATGTCAATGAACCAATCCCGTCAATGAATTATATGTAGTATAGTACCTACCCTTAAAGGGTATTAAGAAATAATTCATAAATTAATAGAGAATGGAGGGAACATAGTACATAAACAATAAATAATATCAAAGTGCCTAGTGCAAGAAATAACATACAACAATTATCAGGGAAAGCATGTAAAAATTGTTATACAGACCAATATATATATCAATGGTTTTAGGAGAGGTCAAAACCCGTTGGACCCCCCCCTGTCAGTGCGCCCCTGGTGGCAGCAGCAGTAAGAGTCAGGGGGGCAATGCTGCTTCTGCTTCCTTCTTGGCTGGCAGTTACCGCAGTCAGCAGTGGTCAGAGCAAGGCAGGTAGTCAGAGTGGGGCAGGCAGACAGTTAGACTGAGTCACATGCACTTTGACTTTGTGTGGCAGAGAAGGGGAGGAGAATAGCTTTCCTCCTCTCCCTTAGGGCTCATGCACTGAACGTATTTTGTTTCCGTGTCCGCTGCGTTTTTTTTGCGGCCCGTATGCGGAACCATTCACTTAAAAAAACCCATAACTGACTCTGTCTGCATTCTGTTTCCGTATGTCCGCATGGCCATTCCAAAAAAAGATAGAACATGTCCTATTCTTGTCAGGACAAGGATAGGCTTTGTTACAATGCATCCACAAAAAACGGATGCAATACGGATGTCACACGGACATCAGCTGTATTTTTTGCGGATCCGTGTTTTGCGGATGCAAAATACATACGTTCGTATGCATCGGCCCTTATGTGCAGGCTGCAGACTGCCTTTGAGCTTCGCAGCTGAGCTCACACTGAAAAAATGTAAAAAAAACCTCCCCCCGCTGTGCAGCTTCCAGGAGCGTAACTACCATAGTGGCAAAGCATGCGACTGCTATGGGGCCCAGGGCAAGAGGGGGCCCAGTCTTAGTTGGGATTATCTCCTCTTCTACTGGAGGTGAAAACTTGGTCAGGACTCTACCCTCTAAAGCAGAGATCAGCAACCTCCGGCACTCCAGATGTTCTGAAACTACAACTCCCAGAATGCTCCATTCACTTCTATGGGAATTGTGAGAAGAGCCCAGGATGTTTGCATGCTGGAAGTTGTAGTTTTATAGCAGCTGGAGTGCCGAAGGTTGCTGATCCCTGCTCTAAAGGAACAACTTTTAGCAAATGAGGCAGTGGAAAAAATGGCCCAAGGGTAATTGAAAAGGATTTAGGCAGAAACCCTTCAATCCTGTGTGGGGGCCTGGTTTGATCCTTGCTGTGGGGCCCTTACTTCTCTATGTACGCCACTGGCAGCATCCTAGGGTGCCCACAAAAACTAAATTAACATACGGCCTTGGGTGGTGCCCTCTGTGAATTTTCCAGTTTTAATTCACCCCAAAGATGACAAATGTTTTAACAAACTGTATAGATCCTATGTTTGGAAGGGGAGGTGGACCATGTATTCTATACCATATTTTACAACAACCAAAATTAAATGGGGTTTCCTTAATGTGCAGATCTATAATTTAGTGTCCCTGACAAGATTATCACTGATTTGCCCGGTCTACTTCCTTTTATACGGATACTATATAGATCAACCTTTTCTTCCAAAGACATCCCTAGTGAATGTCCTTCGGAATTTAAATGAAATCACCTACTGATTACTATATGGACAACATGGCAGAGAACCTAAGTCCTTAGGAGCTTTACTGGAAAAGAATTACACTGCACTGAAGCCACAATTTAGACGCGTTGCAGGTAAACACTGAAGTGGCCCCTTCCAACAGCTGATCGTTGGGGGTGCTTGGAGTTGGACCCTCATCGATCTGATATTGATAGTATAATGAAACTGGACAACCCCTTTAATTATCGGGAGAGTGTAAAAGCTGGCTTAATGGAATCCTGGCTGTGAGTGGGTAGACCATCCTGTGACATGAAGGATGGAGGGTGGAATTCTAGAGGCGACAGGACCAGTTTTTGGGCCAGTTCATATGACTGATTTTGAAATACACAGTTTAAAAAATCAGCGCAGAATACATGTCTTTTTTCAGCACGAAAAAAGTGTTCACTTCATTACAAAGCTGAATTTTCCCTGCAAGGTTTTTGATCCATGGACTTTCATGGAGCTGTTTTTTATACTTCCTATTTATTTCAATGGGAGATTTAGCGTTGATTCTGCCCCAAGATAGGGCATGCGTCTTCTTTTTTAGTGCTGCTTCCCATTGAAACGAATAGGAGGCTGTTTTGAGGCGTTTTTGGAGCTGATTTGAAGCTGATTTTCAGGCAGAAACACTCCAAAATCACTGCGTGAACTGGCCCTTTATTTTGTTTTAATGCTTATTTTATTTTAAAACAAAAAGATACATTCATGATACACATATGAGTATACAGTGTTATATTAGGCATGGTTTTCTTCTCTAAGTCTTCTGGTAGCTTGGCTATGATGATTAGGCCCGGGTGCGAAAGTGTGTTGGCATCTCCTCCATTATTTGGGGACTCTAAATCATTTTTTGGAGACTCTGGGCATGGCTCCTTCTTGCAGAGATTTTAACCACTAGAGTGTCTTATTTCAATTTCCTGTTTTATATTCCTGCTCCACTTCTGTCAGTTTTTAGAGGTGATCTTATTCATAGGTGCTATTTGACTTGTTTTGAAATGATCTAATATAACTATACATTTTCTGTGAGCTCTAACAGAAATTGGATTTTTATATTTTTGTTTTTACTGTACTTTGTTATATGTATTGTGAAAAAGAAATTCTGAAAATGTTTGATAAACACAAGAGAAGCTGAGATAAAGCATAGTATAGTATTAGACCTGCATGATGTTTGCCAGTATTACCACTTGGGGGAGCATGAGCGTGCAATCTCTTTATTTTTCTCACAGATTCCTTAATAAATTTGAATACCTCTGTGCATATAAATACAAAAAGTGAAAGAGCTGGGTTTACATGCTGTGTGCGCAATTAGGCTGAATATTATGGTCAGTTCATGCACAAATCACAAAACACGATTGCCACATATATATATATATATATATATATATATATATTATATATAATGTACAGTATATATATATATATATATATATATCTATAGTGTGTGTATATATATATCCTTTGTATCCTTTATATTTTTATACCATGTATACTTTATATGACATATATAATTATATATATACCCCATCCCAACGATATATCCCACGGTTCACTTTTCTTCTATAAATACCTATGCTTTGCTTTCTTGTAAGCCACCCAGAATAGATGGTTTATTGAATGTGTAATATTTTGTCATCCTCCATTTTCTTCATCACAATATTAGGGCTTATTCAGATGGCCGTATGCTGTCCGCAAAAAAACGTATTGCATTGTGTATTTTTGCGGACCTATAGACTTCAATGGGGGCCACATCCATCCTGATTTTCACTGACAAGTAAGGGACATGTTTCATTTGTTTTGCGGAGCCGTTGAATGGAAGAAAAGGGCCCCATACAAGTGAATGGGTCTGCATCTAATTCGCAAAAAAACGGATCCGCATTTTGCGAACAGCATATGCTCAGTCTGAATGAACCCTTATGGAGGAGGAAAGTTTTGTTTAGAGGAAATGCTGGACGTGGTAGAGCAAAGCATACAGTATACAGAAAAATACCGGGAGTGAAAAGATTCAGTATTACTGCCTGTGGATCAGGGGTGGACATACCGCCTGTGCAGCCGGTTCAGCTGCACAGGGGCCCAGCCTGTGCGTCCAATGGTGAAGCAGAAAGACGCACGCTCCCTGATTCATCATCACTCCATCCAGCAGTAGAAGGGGCCCACCTCACATCTGACTTCAGTCTCAGGACATAGGACATCCACAGCTCTGAGGAGCAGGGCCTGGGCAGCACGTCCTGAGCTGCATCTGCGATGGCCCCGCCTCATTACAGTCCTGCTGTGTGCTGAGCAGGGTTATGACGAGTTTGACACCAGCTCAGGGAGGCCTGTGCTGAGCCACTTCACTGTGTCCTAGCTCTGCCTTCCCTATTGCGATGTCAGTAGCCCTGCCCCTGGCTGTAACCCCACCCCCTGACCGTAGCCCATATCTGGTAATCTCCTAGCGCTCCTGGTGCTGAATATGTGAGGCCTGCAGCAACTTAGGAGGAGGTGAGTGAGGACTGTAGGCTTCCTGTGTGTCCTCTGTACAACCAGACACTGAACCTGACTTAGTATGTTATTTTTTGTACCTCACCCATCACCCTTGTCCCCCCCTGACCCTCCTGTGACTGTCCCTTACCCATACCCTGTGAAGCTACATTCTAATGTATTTTGCGGTCCGTGGATCGGCAAGATATGGATGCCATCCATGTGCGATCCTTATATTTTTGCAGACCCATTAACTTAAATGGGTCTGCAGTCTGCATTTTGTAGAGAAGTATAGGTCATGTCACATTTTCCATCTTGTGCAGAATGGACATACGGATGCAGAAAGCACATACAAGTAATTTGCTTTCCGCATCCGTATGTCTGTTCTGCAGAGGATAGAAAATGTGACGTCCTATACTGGTCCGCAACGTGCAGGCCAGTTAATGGGTCTGCAAAAAAATGCATATGGCACATGGATGTCATCTGTAATTTGCAGATCACAAAATACATATGGTCCATATCTTTGGCGCATCCAGTGCCAGTCTAAATGCATATCATCAGGACAGAACCCTGAGCCATTCATTTCAATGGGTCTGTGTGAGGGGCACATAATCTGTCCATAGCTACTGTGAAGGGGGCACAATGTGGATATTACTACTGTGTGCTGGCACAAGTGGCAAAAATTACAAGGTGGGACCATTAAAGGGGTTATCCAAGAGTATAAAATTCCCCCCATATGCCTGGGTCCCTAACAGGTAATATACTTACCTGGCTCCCTGCGCCGCTCCTGGTCCCTGCGCCGCTCCTGGTCCCCGCACCGCCGCTTCTCCCCGTGAGCATATGAAAACATCCGGTGTCGAGGGGGAGCAGACAATGGCAGACAGGGACGAACCTCCCTAGCATCGCAGGTGACGCTAAGGAGGCTCGTCCCCTTCCCCGCCTGCCATTGTCTACTACCCCCCAACACCGGATGTCCTCTTTGTTGTGCAGGGAGAAGCAGCAGCGGCGGTGCGGGGTAAGCATATTACCTGTGAGGGGCCCAGGCATATGGGGGGAATACTCTCGGATAACCCATTTCCTCTCCCTATAGAATTGGGGAGGAGATGGTAAATTGGGGTCCCTTCTGCTGCCACATATCATTGTATTAATCTTTACCTGTTTATGTTTGTATGTGTGGTTTGGGGGGGGGGGACAGGCACATTTTTTTCACAGGGGCCCTCTGCTGTCTGTGTCCGCCCTTGCTGTGGATGGATAGATAGCTAGACTGTACACAAGGAGGACACAGAGACATTTGTTGGCAAGGAAAATATACCCAGAACAGAGAATGTCAGGGGAAATGTTGGCTGCAGATAAATCAATGGGAGGACATTTTGTGGTTAGTTAAAAGTAATTACCCAGGGAGGCACCGTAGGATAGATTAGTACTTGAGATGGACAGCAGTGTTAATATATAAGTTCTAGTCCCTCAGTTTTTCCATTCATTCCTATGAGACTGACATCAAGGGTCCAATAGAGAAACTGACTTCCTGTCCACACATAAGACATTTTACAAGTTGGAGAGCCATAGTGTAAGTCACATAACACAGCTGAGGACCAGAAGGGACAGGATTACTCATAACTACATCCACCAATAAAAAGATTACCTTCACTACAGTTTACATCATGTATGTTTCTAATGAGCCACAGAATAACATTTTTTGTTGGAGTGCCTCTTTAGATGTAGATGGTTCTCCAAGTTTGGGTATTAAACCCGGATACCATAATATGATTTACATTTTTTCCTGCTAATAAAGAGAGTTTTCTTAACAAAATAAAATCACTCCCTATGATTTCCACTGTTCGTCCAGTATGGCTGCCAGCCATGGTATGTTATGGTATGGCTTGTTGACATTATCATGTGGCTCTGTATGCACAGAGTCATGTGGACAGTGTGCCATATGTCATACAATATGCCTGTTGTCTTTGAATTGCAGAGAACCAAAGCGGAATTGTAAATTGTTTTTTTCAAAGCATATGCACGTCAGTGTGTTGATCATGTACAGACATAGTCCATAGACCTCCTTGAAGATTGCATTATGTATTCCTTCATACACACAGGTAATTTAATCTACTCAGAACCATTAATTCCAATAATAATGTCAAAGAAAATAAATATTTTACTAGTGCGTTAGAAACCTCTCCCATTTACAGTAACATGGATGGTTTATGTTTCATATGCCTCTGTAAAGCTATCGATCAATCTAAATACATCATTACGGTCTTCTGCTCCTTATTATTTTTAGACATTCTCACATGTTCGTTCTCGACATACCAGCTAACGTTCTTGTCTCATGAACTGCCAATGAAAACAGACAATAGAACTCTTTGTTTACATGGAGGAGGAATGTGACAAAGGAGATAGTCATGTCTATGTGGTGTATGGATGGAGATGATATTATCCAGGCGTCCATCCTCATGCTGCCTGTGTGACTAGGTACTAACAACAACTTTGTCATGAAGATCCTAACATTGAAACCTCTTTATGCTAGGTGGAAAGATTTGTTTAACCTTCTCAAAATTCCTGCCCTGAAAATAATGCTTTCCGACTAATTAGAAGAGAATTACCAGAAATGTTTTATACAAGGCCCTTGTCTGAGTTCCAATTTTTTGAGGGAAAAATGCAGGTAGACAGTTTAAAATAATAATAATAAAAAATAAAGGGAATGTTTCAGCCCCGAAACACCCCCCAAACTAGAGTAAGTGTAAGTGACGCTGAGTCAAGTTATTTAAGTTTTATCTTCATACTCACTTGCAATCCAACGCAGTGCTCTCACAAACTAGCAGTAAAATGCACTGGGATATCTCTTCTTTGAGTCCTCTCTATTATGTGCATGACCACAGGCGTCTTCTCAATGTATTTTACTGCTGCTTTGTGGGAGCAAGTGAGTATGAAGATAAAACATACATTACTAGACTCTGCATCACTTACACTATACATCGCTTACTCTAGTTTGTGGGGTGTTTCGGAGCTGACAGATTCCCTTTAAATTCACTTTCCAGATCCCCCTTTGATCCAAGGTCACTTCTTCTTGACATCCCATCTATTGATCGACGGGATGTCACCACTGCAGCCCTAGCATTATTCTTTACTAGGTTACCAGTACTGTCAGTTGGAGCTTAAAGTATGCATCTGCTGTACTAACATGCTCCCATTTTAACTTTAACATTTTAACTTCCTGTGCTATCTCCTTAAAGAAGACCTGTCACCGCAAAATGCTGTGCAATCGCAGCCAGCATGTTATAGAGCAGGAGGAGCTGAGCAGATTGATATATACTATTCAATTTATATGTTTACTTTTTCTGAACTTTCCCGTGTGTAGCTATCAGTGACTGACAGCTATCTCTGTATACACCGAGAATGTTATCAATTACTAATAAGAGGGCCCCCATGTACTAATGAAGTCAGAAAAAGCAGAGATATAAATGTATAAACTACAAGTTTTACTGATCTTTTCCCACAAAACTACACTGTGTGCAGAATTATTAGGCAAGTTGTATTTGAGAGGATTATTTTTATTATGGAACAACAACTATGTTCTCAATCAACCCAAAAGACTCATAAATATCAAAGCTTAATATTTTTGGAAGTTGGAGTGGTTTTTTTTTTAGATTTGGCTATCTTCGAAGGATATCTATTTGTGCAGGTAACTATTACTGTGCAGAATTATTAGGCAACTTAATAAAAATCAAATATATATCCATCTCACTTGTTTATTTCACCAGGTAAACCAATATAACACAAAATTTAGAAATAAACCTTTCTGACATTCAAAAACAAAAAAAAAAATCAGGACCAATATAGCCACCTTTCTTTACGATGACACTCAAAAGCCTTTCATCCATAGATTCTGTCAGTTGCTTGATCTGTTTACGATCAACATTGCGTGCAGCAGCCACCACAGCCTCCCAGACACTGTTCCAAGAGGTGTACTGTTTTCCCTTCCTGTAGATCTCACATTTTATGAGGGACCACAGGTTCTCTATGGGGTTCAGATCAGGTGAACAAGGGGGCCATGTCATTATTTTTTCTTCTTTTAGACCTTTACTGGCCAGCCAAGCTGTGGAGTATTTGGATGCATGGAGCATATGCATATTTGGTTATGGAGCATTGTCCTGCATGAAAATCATGTTTTTCTTGAACGATACCGACTTCTTCCTGTACCACTGCTTGAAGAAGGTGTCTTCCAGAAACTGGCAGTAGGTCTGGGAGTTGAGCTTCACTCCATCCTCAACCCGAAAAGGTTTCACAAGTTCATCTTTGATGATACCAGCCCATACCAGTACCGCACCTCCATCTTGCTGGCGTCTGAGTCGGAGTGGAGCTCTCTGCCCTTCACTGATCCAGCCTCGGGCCCATCCATCTGTCCCATCAAGAGTCACTCTCATTTCATCAGTCCATAAAACCTTAGAAAAATCAGTCTTAAGATATTTCTTGGCCCAGTCTTGACGTTTTATCTTATGTTTCTTGTTCAAAGGTGGTCATTTTTCAGCCTTCCTTACCTTGGCCATGTCCCTGAGTATCGCACACCTTGTGCTTTTTGATAATCCAGTAACGTTGCAGCTCTGAAAAATGGCAAAACTGGTGGCAAATGCATCTTGGCAGCTTCACGCTTGATTTTCCTCAATTCATGGGCAGTTATTTTGCGCCTTTTTTTTTCAACACGCTTCTTGCGACCCTGTTGGCTATTTGCCATGAAACACTTGATTGTTCGGTGATCACGCTTCAAAAGTTTGGCAATTTCAAGACTGCTACATGCTTCTGCAAGACATTTCACAATTTTTGACTTTTCAGAGTCCGTCAAATCTCTCTTCTGACCCATTTTGCCAAAGGAAAGGAAGTTGCCTAATAATTAAGCACACCTTATATAGGGTGTTGATGTCATTAGACCACACTCCTCATTACAGAGATGCACATCACCTGATTTACTTAATTGGTAGTTGGCTTTAAAGCCTATACAGCATGGAGTAGGACAACATGTATAAAAAGGATGATGTGATCAAAATACTCATTTGCCTAATAATTCTGCACACAGTGTATATATATGTGAATCTGCTCAGCTCCTCCTGCTCTTTAAGGTGCTGCCTGCAGATTGCACTGCATTTTGTAGTGACAGTTCCTCCTTAGGCTACTTTCACATTAGCGTTAATATTTTCCAGTATTGAGATCCGTCATAGGGCCTCAATACTGGAAAAAAACGCTTCTGTTTTGTTCCCATTCATTGTCAATAGGGACAAAACGTAACTGAACAGAACGGAATGCTCAAAAATGCATTCCATTCCATTCTCATACCGGAGAGTATATAGCATGCTGCGGGTTTCTTTCCATCCTGGGATGTGGAGCAAAACTGATCTGTCATGACCCACAATGCAAGTCAATGGGGACCGGACACAATCTGACACAATAGAAAACAGATCCATCCCCCATTGACTTTCAATGGAGTTCATAACGGATCCGTCTTGCGTATATTAACCCTTTCAGTACCGGAGGTTTTTTCGGCTTTGCGTTTTCGTTTTGCGCTCCCTGCCTTCAAACAGCCATAACTGTTTTATTTGTCTGTTCACATAGCTGTATGAGGGCTTGTTTTTTGCGGGACAAGTTGTACTTTCCAACGCCACCATTTAATATTGCATATGGTGTAGTGGGAAGCGGGAAAAAAATTCCAAATCGGGTGAAATTGCAAAAAAAACATTATTCCGCTACAGTTCTAAGGGTTTTTTATTTACAGCGTTCGATGTTCATTAAAACTGACCAGTTGCTTTCATTCTAATGGTCATTACGAATCCGGCAATAGCTAATATGTATAGTTTTTCCTGCGTTTTGATAGTGATAAAATAATTATAAAGTTGGACATTTTTTTTTTTGTTGTTGTCATATCTTGACCCTTATTTATGTGTACGGAGCTGTATGGGGGCTAATTTTTTGCGGGGCAATCTGAACTTTTTATTGAAACCATTCTGGGGTGTGTATGACTTTTTTATCACTTTTTATTTAATTTTTTTTAGAAAAAAAGTGACAAAAACAGCGAATCGCCATTTTGATGCTTTTTTCTCCCACACAATTCGCCATATTGGATTTTTAAAATATATTTTAAAAGTACGTTTTCGGTCACGGTGATACCCATGATGTCTATATTTATTGTTATTTAGGTATTTATTTTTTATATTTTTTTATATATTTTTTAACATTTTTTTTTATTTTTTTTGTGATTATTTTAAAGCTCAAATATGAGCAAATAGATTGCTTTTTATTTTTTCTTTATGAACAATCAGAAGTTTTTAATATTGAATAAAAACTCAATTTGCTCATTTCTTATCCTGGCCTGCCATCTAGTGGCCAGAATAAAAAATGCACTTTGAAAGCTGTAAACCTCATCAGCGAGGTTTATAGCTTTCAGATCGTGTACAGACACCCCATTTGACCACATGGGGCGTCTGTACACCACCCGGAAGTGAACGGTTCCGGGTTTTTGCGCTAATAGATGCCGTGATCTCATGTGATGCGTCATGCGTCATGTCATGCGATGGCGGTAAGTACCCGCAAGTCTCTGCTGTTAGAAACAGCAGAGACTTGCCGGCCATGACGCCCGCCGCACGTGCTCGCATCGCCCCAGCTCAGTACATGTACGGCGCTGAGATTCTAAGGGTTAAAGATAATACAACCAGATCAGTTCATAATGGATGCAGACGGTTGTATTATCAGTAACGGAAGCGGTTTTCTGAACCCTGCCGGATCCAGCAAAAAATGCTAGTGTGAAAGTAGCCTTAAAGGTTTAAGCTGGCCATACTCATTAAAACCTTGTAAGGTAATCATTCATTCAGCTGACAGCTATCTCTCACGTCTCTCTCTCAGCTCTCCCATACACATTTAGTTAAGCCAAACATATATGTATCTTCAGTGGGGAGAGAGGAGAAAGCTGCTGCCAGACACTTCTGGCTGCAGCTTATCTGCTGGAAGAACAAGGATCAGGCAAAAATATTCACTTCGCCTGATCCTTTTCAATTGGGGAGAGTCATGAGCTCATCACACACATTAGACTGTCAGCCAAACATGCCGTTATTGGTGGGTTTGGGTGTTAACACACTATATATGTCCCTTTATCATAGGGATAATATTTTCTATATAATATTCTCTGTCAAAAATAAAATGTACATTAAAGGGGTTGCCTGTTTTTTTCCCAAAAAGCCCTTGGGATCAACCTGGAATAAAGAACTGATACTTACATACCTGGCAGATCATGTGCCACTTCTCCAGGTGTCCTGGCCAGGCCCTATTTACCCGGCTGCAGAGGTGACGTTACATCAACATGTGACCATTGCAGACAATCACTGGTCTCAGTGGTGCACTTTAGAGACCAGCGATGGGCTGCAGTGGTCATGTGTGGTTGATGTGACATCACCACTGCAGTTGGGTTAATAAAGCTTGTGCAGGAGAACAGTGGCAGTGGTGTAGGATCTGCCAGTTAAGTACTTATCGTTTCTTTATTGCAGGCTGATCCCAAGGGTTTCTAGTTTTCTTCTGAAGATGGACAACCCCTTTAAAATATATACATTCTGAATAACTTTTACAACTTCTATAGATGTCTGATTCTTAAAAGTTTGAGCAAGAATATAATCCACTGCGCACTACACTGTTAGAAAAGTGATTGTTGAAGATTGTAGTAAATGTCAACGTAGATAAATGTTAGTTGAGGCCACTGACAGCTTCTGTGGATTTCAGGTTTCATATCAGCACTTAGTAGACAGTCTTCTTTACAGCTTGATGGCAAATCATATGAAAAACAAGAGTTTCTTGTCAGCACAACACAGAAACGACAGCTGCAGTCACCCATGTAAATTCATTCTACTGAAATGCTGGGCTCAAATGTAATGTTAGCTGTCAAGGAAAACGGGATAAGACAATGCCACCACATAGTTCCTGATATCAATGACATATTTAAATGGAATAACATTTGAGAAGGATTGACTCCTCAAATGCCACAATTTATATATAGTTCTACACAGGGGCGTAACTACCATAGCGGCAGACCATGCGACTGCTATTGGGCCCCAAGGCAAGAGGGGACCCAGTCTTAATTGGGATTATCTCCTCTTCTATTGGAGGTGAAAACAACTTTTAATAAATGAAGCAGTGGAAAAATGGCAAATACTGTGTTGGACCTATAATGTTGGACTATTGAGTCATGGCATGGCATTACTAGAGATGAGCCAATTATTCAAAAAGTCGATTTGGCTGCTTCGCCAAATTTTACAAAAAATTTGCTTTGTGACGAATTACTTCATCACGAAGTGCATTTCTTTGTAAGTAGTGGGTGCAATGACAGGGAGTCTGACATATTCATGATCATCAATATGCGCAATAAGAGCTTCTACTTTTTGTTTTATTTATTTTCTATATTTTTTTTCTTTAATTTACAAGGAATTATATTTATGTATTGATATAATCATACCCCATTAATTGATTTCTGGAAACTGCCTACAGTATTGAGCTTCTTTATATATGCTGTTATCACACCTATAAAATAACTAACATAAAATAATATTTAAAGAGAATAAATTAAATAATAATACATATTTAAATCAAAGACAAATATTACCAACATTTAAACAAAGCTAACTGCCAAAATGATAGGAAAAAGTACACAAATTAATTCTAAAAGAAACCTGTCAGTGTCAACACACAGACCACAGACTTAATTAGGAGCACGTTCAATATCTCTTTCAACTAATCTAGTCAGCATGACTTAAAACCACAATCTAATGTTTGTTTGTTGTTTGGCCAGGAGACATGTATGGCACATTGATTAGGAGAATGTAATACATAACTTATCTGGTCACTATTTATCTGGGCTTTTAATATGTATCGTGGCACTGTATAGCATTGTTTATCTGGGCAACGTGTAGCATTGTTTTAGAATTGGATGGCAAGTTAGTAAGTTAAATGTGCCAGGCATCTTCAATTAGGGTTCTATTTGGTCCATGTGCAAGATCTTCTTGTAGCAGAAGCTGAAGATAGCACTGGCTTGCTCGCTCTACATAGTGACTCTCGTGTATTACAACTGTCTCAGATAAAAAGGTATCTTTGTTGTTTCATTCAGGTCAAATAGTCGCATCACTTTCTCTTTAAGAATAAAATGCTACAACACAATATTTTAGTTAGGTAAAGAGAGTATATCAGTGTCTTCAACATTAGAAACTATCCTAAGAGTTATTGATCCAATGATCATTATATGTATTTATAGTAACATTACAAATGACTGAAATAGAGAAGCTCTGTGGTTTTATAAAGGACTTAAGGGAAAATTCCAACGATCAGATGACAGACTCATACAATCGACCATATTAGCGAAGCTAATTTTTTTTCTAATGACTGTAATAGAAAATGCCGCTATGAACATACGGTTAGAAGACAGAAGACAGGCAGACAATCATAACTAATTCAGCTTTTATCACTTACATTAAAATCCATCAAAGCCTCATCACATTTTCCATGTTTTCTCAGTAAAAAGACTGTCCCAATGTAAAAATCATGCCTGATCACCTCCTGAAATGGTGTGGAATAATGCTCTGAGATATTAGGCGCTGCTTACTCGTGGTGGGAAATGGACAAGTGGAAGGTCCAAATAAAAATTTGACAACACCTACTATCCTTAATTTCCCTTTATTTTTGGTTGCCATGCTACCTAGTGGCAGCTTCCTAAGGAGTCAACTAATCTTCTTTCAGGTGCTACATGACTACTAGTGTATTTTGACCCGCTGACATTGCTTCTCATATCTACCTATGCCTATAAGCCCAGAAGATCTGTTGTAACTTTCTGATCCAGTTCTACATTTTGGACCACTCTCTATGTGAAGATGATGTTGTACAAGAAATGGATTATTAAACACAGTGGGGGAGATTTATCAAAACTAGGGATGAGCGAACTTTTTAAAAGTTCGGTTCGCTTCGATTCGGCGAACTTTCATGAAGTTCGGATACGTACGAACCGAGCCTAAAACGAACCTTGCTAAAACGGCTGAATAATTGCTGCTACAATAATGGGAGTCTGATAGGGTATAGTTTTGTGTACTTGCAGTTGCTATTACAATGAAAAAAGTGGAAAAAAATCCAAGTGACTTCAACAACGGCGACGCAAAATATACGCATATTTGAGAATCTACACTAATGCGTACACTAATGCGAACATTCCTGCACAAATAACGAACATACAGTCTAGCGTTGTCAAAGGTACGCTACTTAACTGAGTGAATATGTACGCATTAGCGTACGCATACACTGCATCTGCGAACATTCCTACTCAAGTAACGAACATACAGTCTAGCGTTGTCAAAGGTACGCTACTTAACTGAATATGTACGCATTAGCGTACTCATACACTGCGTCTGCGAACATTCCTACTCAAGTAACGAACCTACAGTGTAGCGTTGTCAACGGTACGCTACTTAACTGAATATGTACGCATTAGCATACTCATACACTGCGTCTGCGAACATTCCTACTCAAGTAACGAACATACAGTCTAGCGTTGTCAAAGGTACGCTACTTAACTGAATATGTACGCATTAGCGTACGCATACACTGCATCTGCGAACATTCCTACTCAAGTAACGAACATACACTCTAGCGTTGTCAAAGGTACGCTACTTAACTGAATATGTACGCATTAGTGTACTCATACACTGCGTCTGCGAACATTCCTACTCAAGTAACAAACCTACAGTGTAGCGTTGTCAAAGGTACGCTACTTAACTGAATATGTACGCATTAGCGTACTCATACACTGCGTCTGCGAACATTCCTACTCAAGTAACGAACATACAGTCTAGCGTTGTCAAAGGTACGCTACTTAACTGAATATGTACGCATTAGCGTACGCATACACTGCGCCTGCGAACATTCCTACTCAAGTAACAAACACACAGTCTAGCGTTGTCGTTACTTAATAATGTACACTAATGCGTACGCTAATGCGTATGAATTCATAAAATGCGTGTACACATTAGTGAACATTCTCAAATATGCGTATATTTAGGGTATGGCATATGGCATATTCCATACCCTAAATATACGCATATTTGAGAATGTTCGCTAATGTGTACGCATTTTATGAATTCAAACGCATTAGCGTACGCATTAGCGTACATTCTCAAATATGCATATATTTTGCGTCGCCGTTATTTTAACCAGATTTGTTACGAACTTTCTCAAAATTCGGTTAGGTGACGAACTGAACTTTTGGGAAAGTTCGTAACGAATCTGGTTCGTTATGGTTCTGTAACGGGGAGTCGGCGGCGCGCTTCCCCTCTGCCGTGCCGCCGGTCTCCCAGGAGTGCGCCGGAGCGGGGACGCAGGATGCGTCCTCGTCTCCATGACGACACTCACAGGAGAGGGTCCGGCTCGCGCACTGATACAGCGTGTCCGGCGTCCTCCCCGCCCCCCTAGTAAACGAGCAGGCGGGGACATCTGAGCGCTGGTCTGGGCAACCAGCGCTCAGAACATTTATTTATACCTGGTTTTGGGTCATGTGGCGCTGGCCACGCCACATGACCAAATTTGGTGCATATTTGAGCGCTGGTCACGTTTGGCCAGCGCTCGGTATGCAAATGAGGTCATGTGACGCTGGCCCCGTCACATGACCCAGTGGAGGGCTATTTAAAGCCACTAGTTGTCCTCCCTAATCGCCTGTGATTAGCGTTACTACTTTGATCAGTGCTTGTGCGACCTAGTGTTTGATTGCTGTTTGACCCTGACCTTGGACTTGGACTTCGACCTCTCTTTGCTTCACCCCCGATATTGACGTTATCTCCTGTGCATGACCCGGCTTGCTGACTATTCTGATATTGTGTTTGTTTCGTCTGTGTTTGTCTCTCCAATTGTTCCCTGTCCCTCCCTGTGCACTTATACAGAGCAGGGACCGTCACCGTGGTTGTCCCGCGGCCGCCTAGGGCCGACTGAGGCAAGCAGGCAGGGAGAGAACGGGGGGGTATTCAGTACAGGGCGCACCTTCCCTTGTCTCCCCCGTGACAGGTTCGGTTCGCTCATCCCTAATCAAAACTGGTGTAAAGGAAAACTGGCTTAGATGCCTAAAGCAACCAACCAGATCCCACCTTTCATCTCCCAAAGGAGCTGTTAAAAGTGGAATCTGATCGGTTACTATGGGCACCTAAATCAGTTTTTCTTTACACCAGGATTGATAAATCTCCTCCAGTATATATAACAGAGATGGCAGGATTATACTGTATATCCATTCTGATTAAGCCTCGTTATCCCTCCTATCTCTTAAGCTAATATCAATATCTCTTAACTGGCGTATTTTATGCTCAAATCGGGTTCATGATTATTATATCTTTGTTGAAGAGGTGTTTGTAATGATTGCAGTTCAAAGTGCTTGTCTACTTATCACCTGTCCCCCGCCATTTCCAGAACTGCACCTCCAGTTTGTATTTACAGGATGCTGTGGTTGTATACCCCACATCACTGTTGCCACCAGTTACTGGTCTTAGCAGTATATGGCACAAGACCACCAAGACCAGTGTATGGCTACATCACTGCTGCAGCCTTGCAAACCCAGAGCACTTGTGAGGACCGGAGCACCATTGACACGGCAAGTGAGCATACAATCTTTTGCTACATACAAATACAAGGACTTTGGGGAGCATTTGAAATAAGTCAGACAACCCCTTTAATGCAAAAATACATGATGGATATTGTCATGTCAGTGAACTACTGCATGGACGGAAATACATAATCACATCCCAGGTGAATGTCTTCTCTCTAGGATTAGATTACACAATGACGTAATGTCTATACATAGATACAAATTGTTGCCTAGCAAACAAGCTGATTCATTGAGTAAAGGAGTAGCAGAAGCCTCTGCCTGAAGCATTTTTAGACTTCTCTGTTATATATACTTGAGGTGTATTTGCATCATGAAGTGCTCTTTATTTCTCTAAGGATGTGTTTACTCAGATTTTGGACTATTTGTACACCACTAATGTTTTTAGATACATCAAGAACATCGAGTTTGAGGCTACTTTGAATTAAGCTTGAGACTATTTTATTTCATTTATTTTAATATTTATATAGGTTTTTAAATTCTCCCCCTCCCTAGCAGACCAGTGAAGTTAGGCATACTTACCTGCACCACTCAGTTCTGGCTCCTTCAACACACTAATGACATGCTGTTTGGGGGACACATCACCATTGTGGTTATCGGCTGCAGTGGTGCAGGCGACGCTTACATTTGGATACTGAAGCACAGCTAAGAGAGCAGTGGCCTGAAGGAACCAGAACCAAGAATCAGAGAGCAGGTAAGGAATGCTTGACTTCACAGGTCTCGCGCATCTCACAGCCCCGCCTGACGTCAGCTACGTCGGGTTTACGTGATGCAGTTGCGTCACTGGTTACCAAGACGTGACCTTAGGCCTCCCTAGGAGCATGTAAGGTCAGCTTGGCACAGTTAACACAGACGCCTCCTGCCCACACAGGTACAGGGAGACCTGGGAAATGAGAGGGGGGTTGTCCACGCACCTCCGGCGTAACCCCAGCCTCCCTCACAACCCTGACAAGCTGAGAGAGCCTTTTCAGTGCCCTAGTGAAACAGCGCTTTCTCAGCCCTGTAGACTGCTGCCAGTTCCTCGTTTAATATAAGCCCGGTCCGCTAACGGGATTATATCGGGTGAGGAAACCAACCCGCAGTAGCGTACAATTAGGCCGAAAACACGGATGTGGGGATTCGTGATCGAGATACAAGAACAGCACAAGATTAAATTATATATTTAATCACCTTAAGGGCACACTAGATATAACTTATTACACAGAAAATGGATACAGTGGCCAGATATGCAAATACAGGTGGTATGATTAAACAGAATTGAACAGAGCAATAGTCAGTTACCAGATGGGCGAATAGTCCGTTGGATTGTGATGAGTTCTGGGTTGCTATAAGTCCTGGCTGTAGTCACATGGGGGCAGTGATGTCAGCAGTTGGTCCATGGTCCCTCAAAACACATACCAGCTGTGAACCCCTTTCAGAGTCAGACAAAAACCTCTGTCCTGAGGTGACATTTTCACTTGTCGCCGGCCACTCCCCCTCCTCCCTTTGGGAGGAGTCCACCCTCCCTTCACCGTTCTGATAGCCAGAAGACCCACAAAAACCATTATGGCCCATAGCTCCAGACCGGAAGGTCACAGGGAGATGGTTCTGGTACCAACGGATCTGCCTGGGTTCCAGCTACAGGTGGAGACCAAACATGACACATTTACCAGGTTCCTGCCTGGAGATCTCCGTATCCTAAGACCACAGTCTAATGTACCTTGGTCTGTGTGTTGCGAATATCTAATTGGTTTATGTCTGAGATGTATGGGCAATTCATAATTCCTTATTAATTCCAGGTTCTGGTCTGTCTAGAAATTCAGTGATATGGCTGAGGGGCTCTTCCTGGAGGAGGACTTTGACTCCGCACTGGCTGGGTGACGTGTGAACTGCACACATGTGACCTGCTTTGAAGGCAGGACCTCTGCGGTGTTTACCTTTACCCCATCTGCTAATTGACAGCAGATGACTGTGATTAAATCATGGCTAACATGGATCATGATTCCACATTCCTCACACTAAGATACTAAGTTATTAATAGTGACCAAAGAAACAAAAATATGTTTCAAGTGGAAATTCTGTGCAAAGGTAGGCGTTTGGCTTCAGTAAAATATATTAAACAAATTAGTTTCCTTTTTTTTTAAAAAATGGTTCGAAAACTGTTTTTGGCATAAAAAAAGGAACAAAGCTGACAAATGTTCCTGTGATCAAGCCATGAAAATTATGCATGCATTACAACAATCTTAGTCAAACTAAATATAGCCTACAAATACACATTTGTAAAGTCATCAATATGCTCTAATGTGCAATTATTACTACTGCTATTATTACTACTGACAGGTCTTTAAAGCAGAACATGGTATACATTTCCAATTTAACAATCACTATATTAAATGCACTTATGTAAGCAACTTATGTACTGTAGATGTAACACGCACAGTTACATTATCAGAGGCAGGAAGGTAACTAGTGATTATGACAAATGTGCTTGGCACCAAAATTTGGGTTGAATGGTAGGCGGCAAGTAAGAAGCTTTGTTACTAGTAAGGAGGCTGCAGCCAGCAGCCAATTGGTCAGTTTGGGTGAGCTGTTGAACCAGAGGACATCAACACTAATCTGAGATTGTTGTGGAGGTGGATGCATCAGTGGCAGCGCCACTGCCATCTTTAACAGCTCTGCTGGCAAGCAGCCTCTTGCAAGATGTGGACTATAGACACTACTTGATGTTAGGCTGGGTGCTGGTCTCAGGTTAAGGCTACTTTCACACTAGCGTTATGGAATTCCGGTATTGAGCTCCGTCATAGGGGCTCAATACCGGAATAAAACGCTTCAGTTTTGTCCCCATTCATTGTCAATGGGGACAAAACTGAACTGAAGACAACGGAATGCTCCTGAAAGCATTCCGTTCAGTCTTCAGACCAGAGAGAAAACCGCAACATGTTGCGGTTTGCTCTCCGTACTAGTTATCCGCACCTAAACGGATCCGGAATGACCCCCAATGCAAGTCAATGGGGACGGATCCGTTTGGTGTGGACACACTTGTAAACGGATCCGTCCTCCATTGACTTTCAATAGAGGTTATTCCGGATCCGTTTAAAAGCTAATACAACCGGATCCGGAATTACGGATCCACAAGGTTGTATTACTCAGTACGGATCCGGCGGGTCCCTTCACCCGCCGGATCCGTACTAACGCTAGTGTGAAAGTAGCCTAAGACAGTGGGTAGCAGTAGATTGGGTTTAATAAGCCCCTGGGTGGGATGAATGCACTGCAGGCAGGTATAGCCAAGTGATAAAGTATAAAGACAGATAAACATCTTGTACTGTGCCACAGTATTTCTATCAGTTGTAGTAAAAATGATGAATATAACCTAAGAGATGGTTTGTACACATATATGGTATCATTATGCTTGCTGCAACCCCTTATATTAAAGATAACAGATTAGTTAACCCACCCTCTGAACAAGGTAAAAAAAAATATATATATATATCAATGGAATTCTAAATAATATATAAACAATAAGTCCCATCTACTTCAAAATGGTACCAATGACAACTAAATCTTCTACTGCAAAATACAAAAACAAGCCACATATGACTACACGCTCCGAAAAATAAAATAATTTATGGCCAGAAAAAAACAGCCAACCATCATTTTATTTTGTACTCCTCCTCCACTAAACATACTCCTCCAATAGCCTGCTTTCACACGGCCATTTGTGGTTTGTGAAACGCAATCGGTGTGACAGCCACATTTTCCCTACCAACCACGGCTTTTGTCAACTGCATCATAGCTATCTGTGATGCAGGGAGTTCAGGTCAGATGAGCTGCAGTTGGTCAGGGAAATGTTGCCGTCAGACCAGTGGCGTACATAGAGAAGTAAAGGCCCCATAACAAGGATCAAACCAGGCCCCCCACACTGGACAGAAGGGTTTCTGCCTTAACCCTTTTCAATGACCCTAGGGCCATTTTTCCACTGCCTCATTTGCTACAAGTTCTTCCTGTAGAGGGTACAGTCCTGACCTATTGATCAGGGGCACAAGACCAAGAGACCTAAGACACATGTTTTTGCTATATATTGTGAGACAGTGACAGGTAAAGTCACTGAGGGAAGGCATATTTCTCCTAGAATCCTGTCATATATGTTTTAGGCTCCAGGGAATGTGTAGATGGGAATGAAAAAGTCAGACAATCAAAGAATTGGCTGATTGGGAAACCCAGAGAAAAGGGTGCTGGAGCTGGATTGGGGAAGAGTAGGGTGGGCTCCCAATCCCTTGTCCATTTCTTCCATTAAGACTAGTCTTCCATTAAGACTAGTCTCCTGGTTAGGTCCACCTGCAGAATTTATACACAAGGAAGAGCAGACCCAGTGCTGGAGCCCTCAGTCATGGTATGGGTCTGACCTCTAAGCTTTGGACATCGCATATTGCCTGTAAGTATATACTGTCTGTAAATGCCATTGTATCTCCAGGGCCTGGTAGGAAGGCACTTGGTATAAGAAAATCCCTTCTTATGTGTGTTAGTTACCCGTGGACTCTGAAAATAAAATACATACAGTTTTGCCAAAAGCTTGCCAGGAGAACTTGGCTCTGATGCAAAAACTGTATAAGGGTCTCACAACCACCAGGGATAGTACTGCTGTCTTCTTGTGTGACAGAGCAAACATTAGGCACCCTCAGACACAAGATCAAGATGTGATGGACAAAGAAGAAAACAGAATGACTGTAGTTTCAGTCAGAGGAAATATCACCTATAAGTAAATGGATTTACTTGCTGGTATTCATTCTATATGCATTTGTGTAAAACTGATATTTACCACTATATGGTCACTGTATGGTGGTAATATTAGTCTTTCTATACTGTATTATATGCAATATTAGTATGGTGTAGTATTCAATCACTATGTGGTGGTTGTTACACAGTGAGTATGGAGCCATTGCATCATTTGAACAGATTTGGCTTGGGGCTACTTCTAAAAGCATTATCAAAATTGCTCCCCTGGTTTTCACCCTTTAACTCCTATACAAGAATCTAAACTTTGCTACAAGGGAACCACCAGGCTGCTACCTCTCAGAGTAGCCTCTGTTCAAGTGACTGCTGACCCATGGGGATCCAGAGACATTGGTGTGGAGCAACTAGGGATCATGCAAAACAGTAATCAGGGTCAGGCCAAGGTTAAAACAGGCAGAGTATATGCAATTTGATAAACAGTCCAAGGTCAGGGCAAGCAGGCTCAAAATCTGGAAAACAGGCAGAACTTGCTACACAGGCAGAAAAATGTAGAACAGCCCCCTTTCAAGGACACTAGTGGACTTTCTGTTCAACATTAAGGGCAGTCATCTTGTAAATATCTCCCATTCGATCCCTAAAGTCTTTGAGGCCTGTAGGCTACTGTCCATATTTCGTCAACCATGGTGTGCCAAAGAACTATATTAGTAACAAGTTTATGGTTGGGGTAGTGCTATATACCCCAGAAATATCAGGCATATTACGGACTCTGTCTACTGACATGGTAGCAAAGTTCGGTAGCACAATAAAGTAGTAACACAGTTCATCACTAGCAATTTTTTAGTAATGCAGAATCTAGTCTCACTGGCACAATCACTTTCTTGCAGCAGACTAATACAAGGTTGAACACTTACGGTTACAGATGCTCTTCTTTGGCTGGTTCACCTGAGATGTGGGCTGGGGTGTTACGCTAGTCGCCAGTGGCTGCCTTGATCAGCTCTGTCTGGATCCACAATAACGTACACTAATGGTGCCAGACCAGATCCTGTTTGTGACACCAAAATGCAGTGGCCAGGTTTAGGGTGGCCTCAACACTATGCTGAGACCCCTGGATACTGTTGCGGTGTCACCACGTGTTGCAGTTCTCCAGAGGGGATGTTAAGGCATGGTGCACTGCAATGGGAAATAAGTACAGAGAGTCAGGGTTGGCAGTAAATCAGCGTGCTTCTTTACTAGAGGAACTCAATTGCAAAACAATAGAGACAATGCACTCAGCTAGCTTCTCCAGTCTCCCCTCTGGTAGAAGAAAGTTCTGAGTTAGCTGGTCCTCTCTCTGTTAGAAGACTGTTACCCTGAACAAACGACTGTCTGGTGGTGCAGGGTCTGTGGCTCAGTTGTCTAGCTGGCTCCCCGGTCAAAGGGCTGGTGACCCAGGGTCTGTGGCAGAGTAACCCCATCTCAGCATCTTCTTCTGATTACTAATGTGGTCTGGCAGATCCTCTCCTATTGAAAAGTGGTCCCTATCTGCAGACAACTAGGGGCTCTGACCTCTCTACTTTTGTACAGTTTCTGAATAACTGAACTAGAACCTTTTACTGGGAAGGGTGGAGTGGAGACCCACAGCCTAAACAGAAATAATGTTGTAATTTCAGTCTGTCATATGCATTGAGCCCCAATACAAGTCAATGGGGATGACAAAGCAGTTTTCAGATGTAAACAACAATATAGACAAAGCTTAACCAGACAGATACAAGTTCACTGTGTATGGTTTTTTTCCATATATAAATTATCTCTGCATATTGCCTTATAGTAACTATGGAAAATTACTAGCTTCTCAGTACATAGGTAGAAAGTCCCAAAAGTCTCTCAGTATTAGCTGGCTGTGTATTAACCCTTTCCAGAGTGTGGTACACAAACAGTCCAAATGAACAGGATATATTACAATAAACATATAAAATGTATTTAAACAATAGAAACAGTATAAGTGGCAACAAGAGCATAAATCATAGTGCAATTTAACCCTTCAAAGTGCAATAAAGTAGGGAGCTGATGGTTTTGCGTAGCAGCAATAAGGGGAAATTGTTCATAAACACCCATACACTAAAATTCCCTTGCTCCGTGGCACTATAACTCCACTGTGTAATCTATCCAACCTGTCTGCCCTCTGCAACACAGCATTATGACTTTAAAAGCATGGGAGCATAGAGCACATTCACTCCGTAATTCACATATAAAGTACAATGCCTACAATAAAGTAGATGTCAATCACCACATGTCCACCACAATATAACATAGCATGGCATAGCAAAGTATGCATGGCATAATATGTAGTATTTTTGTGTGTGGTGTGCATAATCTCCAGTGTATTTCTATGAGATGCATCTTCACACTGTTTGTCCCTGCCTCTTGCTTTTAAAGAGGACCTGTCACCACTCCTGGCATGCCTGTCTTAATAGTTTCATGCATTCCCTATGTAATACAAATTCTGGAGCATCTATTCTTATGGCTCTATGTTGTGCCATTCCTTTATTATTTCTACTAGAAGTTATGAATGAATTGCCAGCAGTCAGCAGTAAGGGTACAGAGGGGAGGTAACCAGTTGGGGGTGTACCTGCACAGTCTGAAAATGGCAGCACTGATTGGATACAGTGAGTCTGTGCAGGGACACACCCCCAACTGGTTACCTCCCCTCTGTACCCTTACTGCAGACTGCTAGCAATTCATTCATAACTTCTAGTAGAAATAATAGAGGAATGGCACAACATAGAGACATAAGAACAGATGCTCTAGAATTGTAATTAAAATGGGGAATGCATGAAGCTATTAAAACAGGCATGCCAGGAGTGGTGAAAGGTCCTCTTTAAGAACTGACAGGGAGAAACCTATCACAATCAAGAGGCAGGTTGAAGCTGCATCACATAGGTACACACTGAGATTCTGCAGTGTGAGTTAGGGGACAGAAGTTCTATGTAACTTTCTCTCACTGGTCACCCCTAGCGTGACGAGTCTCTTCAAAGTCAAATCTCATACATAAGGGGAAGAAGGAATCAAGATTGCAGATAATCCATAAATGGCATATCAAGTAAAACATGTAAACTAGAGATGAGTGAATCATTCAAAATTTTATTTGCCGAACATTCGTCGAACTTTTCATAAGATTTGTATATTCTACGAATCTATTCAACGAATCTGCGTACAAATCATACGTTATTATGTGGCGTTTTGCGAACATTCGTGCACTAATAACGAACGTTCAGTTTTAAAAGGTACGCAACTTCTTTGAACACGTACGCATGAGCGTACAAATTGCGTACGAAAATGACGGGCTTTGCTGGAGAGGAATGGTGGAGCAGGAGGAACGCTTTGAGTCTGACCCCTGGCTACATATGGATACTGTATCAGCAGATGACAGCAGATCATCCAGCTGAGACTGAGATGAGCGTGCCATCCACTCCACTACCTCATCCACTTTCTCCTCCACTACAATTTTGCGCCTTGGTGGGTTAGCCCGGTGGAACACCGGCCAAGTATTGTGAATACTACAAGTAGAAGCTCCGGCTACAGGTCCTTTGGCACTGCTGCCCTGTGCCACCTTCTCCTTTTTTTTAGAGCTCGAGGTCTGGCTAGAACTGGACCCCTTTTGCTTATCCATTCCAGACATTTTTCACTTGACTCTGTGGTCCTGCAGCTGGTCTTTGTTTTTGTCCCTGTCTCTCTCCCCATCTCTCTCCCTGTCTCTCTTTCCCTGCCTGATTAATTACTAGCCCTGCACTTGCCCTACACTTGCCCTGCAGTATCTCTGATATGTAATATGGATTCCCAGAACAATTACACCCCAATTTCAACAACACAGGTCTCAGTGTCTCAGAACTTCACACACAGTGCTTCTGCTTGTCTCAGCAGTCGCAGCAGAAGTGATGCGTCACTGGCTGACCGAGCCTAAGCCAATGAGGGCAAGCCCTGCCCACTAGGTCAGGTGACCGCTTTCTTCCCAGGCTTTTGCGCACGAATAACGAACTAACAGTAAAAGTTTGCTAAGTAATTGAATTTGTACGCAAGAGCATATAGAGTAACTCATACGTAGCATTAGCGTACAATTTATCGGACAAGTACGTAGCGAATGCGTACAAAGCTTTAGGAACATTTTCGAATCTTAACAGAGCGAATCTCCAAATATTCAGATTCGCTTCACAGCTGAAAATTTCCAAGATTCGATACGAATCGGCGAATAGATTCGCTCATCTCTAATGTAAACAAGATTTACACAAGAGCCTCTACACTATTATTTTATAGTAGCCTAAGTTGTGATACATAGGTAAAAAGATCTTTGCTGGAGCACCTCTTTAACCTCTTCTGGAAGTCCGGTCTTTAAAAAATGGTGCCGGCTCTAAAGCTGAGCAGGTAACCACAGCCACCAGGTTTTCACTGTTTCGTACAGCAGACGCCAGGGGCTAATGTCTGTTATCGAGGATAACACAGATCACAGACATTTAACCCCTCAGATGCCATGGTCAATAGTGACCACGGCATCTGAAGCAGCTTTTCCTGAGAGTGATGTTCTCCCAGAGCCTGAATGGCTTTTCTGCACGGTGATCAAGAGAGCTGTTCGTAATCTGCTAGAGGCTGCCAGGTTTACCATAGCAATGTTTCTATGGAGCCCTGCCTGTGAAACTCCCATAGGCTGCAATGGTAAATCATTGCAGTCTCTGCCAAAAGCAATCTAATGATCACATGTTCTAATGATCACATGTAAGTCTCTTAGGGGGACTTATAAAAAGTGTAAAAATAAGTTAAAAACAAAAACGTTTTTTAAAATACCGAATTTTTTACCATATAAGACTCAACCAAAATTGTGTGTGTGTGGGGGGGGAGGGGAGAATGGGATGTCAGTGCATCTTATAGGGCGAATACTAATGAGTGCTTCCATTTTGGAAGCACTCATCAGTACAGTAGGACCGGGGAGCAATGAATGCATTGCTCCTTGTGCCGGCTCTGTTCTCACCACTCTCTGGTCTTCGACTGTACCAATATACAGTAACTAAGAGCACTGCTCCACAGAAGATTGCATACACATTCCAGACATATCTGTGTGCACTTTGTGCCTTTATTCCATGTCCAGGAAAAGCACTTTTATTCTGCTGAAAAACAGCTCCCAAGTGCCCAGCTGAAAGTCAAAGTAAAAACAGCTTTCACTGATTCGATTTCTAACGGCTATACCTTCTGACATAGTGAATATAATGCTGTGATTCTGATATCATTTGAAAGGTTGAAATGCCAGCTTTCAAACAAGGTCAGGTCAGGTTCATATTTCTAGCTGGTACCAATCCTAAGATATGAGCAGCTAAATCAGCCCTCCCCTCTTCAGTCTGGTTTGCTTTGGGCACTTGCAGCAGCAGAGCTGGGCACTTGGGAGCTGTTTTCCAGCAGAATAAAAGTCCTTTTCCTGGACATGGAATAAAGGCACAAAGTGCACACAGGTGTATTTGGGATGTATATGCAATCTTCTATTGGGCAGTGCTCTTAGTTATATTGGTGAAAAACAGGTGACAGACTCCCTTTAACACTGGGGTTCTGATCTGAGGTCTGATTGGGGGTCTGAACTGGGGTCTAATTAACATTGGGGGTCTGATCTGAAGTCTGTTTGGGGGTCTGATCTGAGGTCTAATTAACATTGGGGTCTGATCTGAGGACTGATTAACATTGGGGGTCTGATCTGAGGTCTGATTAACATTGGGGGTCTGATTGGGGGTCTGATGAAAAATATTTTTTTCTTATTTTCCTCTAAAACCTAGTTGTGTCTTTTGGGCAGGTGTGTCTTATAGTGTGAAAAATATGGTATATAAAAAAAAAGAAGAAAAAAATCTAAAAATTCAAATCACCCCCTCTCCCCAGTTAAAAAATTAAAATAAGAAAAAGATAATTTGCACCACCGCATCCCAAAATGCCTGTACTTTTAAAATACAAACGTATTTATCCCATCTGGTGAATATCGTAATGGGGAAAAAATAAAAATGGCTGATTTGCCATTTGTTGTTGCTTTACCTCCCCAAAAAATTGGATAAAAAGTGATCAAAAAGTCATATGCACTCCAAAATTGTATAAATAAAAACTACAGATCGCCAAGCAAAAAATGAGCCATTACACAGCTCCATAAACATAACCATAAAAAAACTATGGGGGTCAGAATATGGCGATGCAAAGAAAAAAAATCAAAATTCCAGAATTTCCTTTTTTTTTCAGTACTAAAATGCAGGTCAGTTTTACTTCATAGAATGCCATCAAAACTAAACCCATAAAACTATGATTGAATTGCATTTTTTTTCCAATTTCACCCCATTTGGATTTTTCCCACTACATTGTATACAACATTAAAGGGGTTTTCCAGGATATTACTACTGATGACCTATCCTCAGGATAGGTCATCAGTATCTGATCGGTGGGGGTCCGACACCCGGGAACCCCGCCAATCAGCTGTGAGGTACCAGCACTCTTGTGAGTGCCGCTGCCTTCTCTCAGCTTACCAAGCACAGTGCTGTACAGTGTACAAAGGCTGTGCTTAGTATCGTGCTCAGTCCCATTCACTTGAATGGGGCTGAGCTGCTCCTTGGCCACGTGACGTCACTGGCCTAGGAAAAGCTAAGAGAGGGCCACAGCGCTCACGGGTGGGCCTTCTCAAACAGCTGATCGTGGGGGTCCCAGGTGTCAGATCCCCACCGATCGGATACTGATGATAGGTCATCAGTAGTAAAATCCCGGAAAACCCCTTTAAATGGTGCCATTAGAAAGTGCAACTTGTCAAGAAAGAAACAAGCCATCATACGGTTACATGAATGGAAAAATAAAAAAGTTATGGCTCTCTGTGCACCTGCAAGGAGTCTGAAGAGGCGCCGCAAAAAAAACCCACCATCTTCACTTCTTGACCTCTCAGCACATTTACCAGCACCACAGGACTGGCAAGAGGATGCGCTGTCCTGTCCTTTCTCCCCCTCAACCCTACATAACCAATCCTACACACTAGGCTCTCCTCTTCCTTGTTCACTATAACATCCAAATGGTCAGACTACCTTTCTAACCCCAGTTGACACTGATTGCAGGATTTTAACCTCTTAGCAGTCACATTATGGCCTCATGCAAATGACCAAATCAGTTTTGTGGTCTGCAAAATACAGATGCGGTCTGTGTATCGTATGCATTTTTATGTGGACCCATTGACTTCAATGATTCGATAGTCTGCATTTTGCGGACATATTCTACTTTTTGGGGGGGACATACGGATGTGGAAAGCACACAGATGATCCATGTGCTTTCTGCATCCTTATGTCTGTTCCGCAAATGGACAGAACATGTCCTATACTTGGCCACAAAATGTGGACCATGGACCCATTAAAGTCACGGATGGCACACAGAGGTCATCTATGTTTTGCGGACCACAAAAAAATGAAAAAAAATGAAAATGTCCATAGCAGTGGATGTCCAAACCCTTCCATAGCAGTGAATAGAGGCATGCTCTCCTACATTTCAGGGACCCTTTCTGGAGGCTAGAGCGAGTCCCAGAGGTGGGACATGCACCTTACTGACAATAATAGCATATCCTAGCAATATGCCATCAATGTCTGAGATGGCCAACTCCTTTAAGGACCTCTTTGCATTCCAGTTCTCATAACTTTTTTTTTATTCTTTCTTCAGTGTATCTTGTTTTTTGCAGGACAAGTTGTACTTTCAAAAAATGGTGAAACCATCATTTTGATTTTTTTCTGTAATGCCATTCACTAGGCTTGAGCGAATCGAACTTTGGATCATAGATCTGAAGTCGATTTGTTGAAATACTTCGATGTTAAAGGGGTATCCCCATCTCAGACAATGGGGGCATATCGATAGGATATGCCCCCATTGTCTGATAGGTGCCAGAGTCCCTATCTCATAAATGCTGCCCTCCATTCCACCGCAGACTCAGCTGTTTCCGTTGGCCCCATAGAAATGAATAGGAGCAGTGGCCGCACAATTGCGGTGCACTCCCATTAACTTCAATGGGGAGAGCACTTGGTGATCGCTGGACCTGAGGAAACTCGGAGTACTCCAGCCTCCACTTTCCCTGCTCCATTCTTAATATACAAGTAGGTGTGGGTCCCTGCCGCATTGTCTCAGATGGGAATACCCCTTTAACAGGGGCGTAGCTATAGGGGGTGCAGGGGTAGCAGTCGCTACCGGGCCCAGGAGCCTGAGGGGGGCCCAAAGACCCTTGTGCCGCATAAGAAGTCATACAAAGCACTGAGGAAAGGGGGGCCCAAGCTGAACTCTTGCACCAGGGCCCATGAGGCTATATCTACGCCCCTGCCCTTTAATGCTGTTTCCGTACAAAATTAAAATGCATTGGCTCCGTGGAGCCAAACTTCGTCTCACCTGAAGTCGCATGAAACTTTGGTGAATTACTACTGTATTCTTATCTGCATATTTAAAAACAATTTCAAATAGGAATCCAAAGAGGGCTTTGGTACTGGTAAAGCCCACTTCGTATTCCCATTGGGAGTGATGAGGTTTGTACTGTACTATGCTGTACTATGATCCGAAAGTCGATTTGCTCAAGCCTACCGTTCACCATATGGTATAAATACTTTTACTAATGATCTTTATTTTTGGTATTATTTTCATTTGTAAAATGGGGAAAGGGAAGATGATTTTAATTCTTTTTTTAAATATATATTTTTAAAACTTTTTTTTTACTTTTTTCACATTTATTTTTAATCTTGCTAGGGGACTTTAACATCGCCTGATCACTTCTACCATAGACTGCAGTAATTTATCATTGATGTCTATAGGAGAATTATTGCACCCCTATAACAGGCAGGGCTTGATAGGAACTTTACTATGGCTGTCCTTCTCGCCTTCAGAAGGACCCAGGCTGCTATAGCAACTGAACAACTCCTGTGATCTCATCAGGGGGAGGGGAGCAATTCAGTCACCTGGATAGCTGCACTCCTGGTAAATGCCTGTCCAGATGCCATGGTCACAACTGGTCATGGAATCTGAGGGGTTAAAAGTCCATGATCAGAGACAACTTATCCACCTGGTGCCTGCTGTGTAAAACAGCATCCGGTGGCAAAAGTTGAGAAAGCAGCATCTTTAAAGACTGAACATTCACCACACATATACAGCGGATGTCAGTGAAACTGCTCGCCAAGTTCTGCTTGGGTTAAACTGTTAATCTTTTCTCAAAGCCCAAGCAGAGCTCATGCTATACAGGCAAAACTGTTAGGGAGTTAGTCCAAATGCAGATCCTATAGAATTAAACAGAAAGCAGAAAGCATTAAGAAAACTGCTTTATAGCAACCACATGGGTCATAGACACAATGGTCAGGAGGCGACCTCATTGACTTCTATAGGAGAGTTTTCTGGGCATGCTCTGTGACCTGTGCAGAGGTCATTGTACAAGGAAAGAATAGATAAGCTTTGTCAATCACCTATTGTGAATGGTGGATCTTATCTAATCAATCCACCTAGGTGAAATCCTTACAGCCAGTATTAGAATGACAATTAAGCAGGAAACTGCAGTAAAGTTATCTGTACAGACCAAGAAGTAGGGCTTATTATTATTAGGCTTAGTGGCCAGTGCGAAAACTGCAGGGTTTTATGGTTTTTATTTAAATTGACATAGAAAATAACATCATCAAAAATTCTTTAAAAATATATGAAACACTGCCTGGCCGTAACCCCCAGTGATGTGGTCGTGGCCATAGCGACAGAGCGCAATGCTCTGTTTCCCCCTGCAACGTACGGACGCTGGGGGAGATTAGTAGCTATTATGTTTGGGTGTGTCTGGTTGTGCTTCAGGCCAAGTGACATCCTATATCTGTGCAACTTGTGTTCTAATCCAAGGGGGCGCCAAGTTGATGGACCTATCAGGTCCTGACCCAGACTCTCTGCGCCCTGTTTAAATCCCCTGCTGGCAATACACCATTGCTAGTGATAGTTTCAGACTCCCTAACTATGTTCATGGTTCTGGTTCTGTGTGTGTTTGGATTGCTATTATTGTTATTGACCTCAGCTTGCCTTTGACCACTCTATGTCTCATGTTTTGATACTGTGTTTCACACCTGGTTTTGACTTTGGCTTGGCTTTGTGACTACATTCTATGTCACAATTTTGTACTAATTTGTCCTCCAGCTTCTGACCCATTCACTAATACTAATTTGTTCTGTCTGCGTGTGTCTGTCTTGCACAGTTCCACAGTAGGGAACGTCGACCAATTGTGGACTTGCCACCTAGGGCTTGCACTGCAAGTAGGCAGGGAAAATAGACGAGGTTCCAGTCAGGGTTCTGTAATGGCTGTTCCTGACTGACGATGTTCCCTTACTCACCGCCGCAGTCCTGGCTCAATGTTTGGGCAAGCACTGTTCTTCCTGGCTGCTTCCGTCATTGTCCGCGTCCAGCTGCATTACAGGGCAGGTAGCTGCGGTAACCTGTTGCTGGTGTCTTCCCATTCACTGCCGCGGTCCTGGGCTCTGTCCTTCCAGAAATCGTCTTTTCTCGAATTCACACCATGGTTTCCTTCCAGCCCTGCACTTGGCATGACTTCGAGCCTGTTCCCTGTATGACCTCGTTAAGGGCCGGCATGCGTCACTTCCTGTTCTTTAAAGGTTTTGCACATGTGACCCATATTACAAATCCCAGCCATTCTATATAAGTGGTCCAGCCCCCTTCCAAGGTGCCTGAGCCTCAAAGGTCCTTGTGGCCTGCAAAAGTAGAATTTATCTGTGTCTGAGTTCCTGTGTTACCGACCCATGCTTGTCTTCCGGATTTCGCTGCCTATCTGATCCTTGCCTGCTACTTTTTATCTCTCCTGTTGCTGGCCCAGATTGCCTGACCTGTATCTGTTCTGCCTGCCCTGACCCATTGCTTGTATGACTATGTCTTTGCCTCATCATTGGTCCTGCACTGTCGCTCCAGGTTACAACTCAGCCTGTTGACTACATCCATACCTCTAGTACCATGCTCAGGTACCTCCTGGTCTGCCTGGACCAGCTGCTTTGTGTGCCAATCCTCCTCAAGAGGTAGCAACCTGGTGTTCCCATCTGGGGTACTGTGAAGAACGAGGGGTTCACTTAGACAACACCCTTAGAGGAGGTTGGTCACATGGTCCATTGTGTTCACACCTGCTGGTTCACTGACCCAGGTGGGTTATGAGACGCTGATGCGTAGCACCAAAAGTGGCAGGCATAAGCATAGTCATGGGGCAAGCCAAGGTCAGAGCAGGTAGAGTCTGATAAACAGGCAGATGTCAGGGCAGGCAGAACAGGTGCAATACAGTAAACAAGCAGAAGTCAGGCAGAGAAAGTAAGAAGGTAAGATCTTTTGCAGGAACTAGCAAGCTAGGTAATCTTTTGCTCAGGCCCCTTCCCAGAGGAGAAGGTACTACTGCAGAAACAGAGCAGAGGGACAAGTGAGCATTTGGGTGGCCATGCCTGCCAAGAGCAAGGAGGCTGACTGTGTTGAAACATGCAGCCTTTAAATTGAAGTTCATTGCTATTGTAGATGGGGGGGGGCTCTTGTTGCATCATTGTGAATGGCAGTGGCCCTACTAACCCTTTTAAAGGTGTTGTCTGGGGCAGTAATGAAGCTCTGTCAGTAGTTTTGGCAATGCTAAACTATAAACAGCTCTAGGTAAGGGATGGGGAGAGCAGTATATACTGTACCATTTGTGGACATTTTCTCATCAGGACTGGTATGAATATGAAGCTTTATTCTGCCATAGTCTGCTCTTGCAAGTGCCCAGGACAATGCTTTGCTCTGTATGACAGCTGTATCATCCAACCAGGAGACCATTACAGCTGTCAGAGCAGAGGGAAGCAGCTTAATGCAGACAGCAAAATATTCTTCACCGTGAATAACCCCCCCCACACACACACACACACACACACACACACATACACACATACACACATACACACACACACATACATACATACATACATACACACATACATACAAACACACACAAACACACACACACATACACATATGGATGTAAGGTATGCTTGTACTGATCTCCCCAGCCCCTAACTTGTGCTGTCAGCAGTTTAGCAAGGTCACAAGTGCTGACAGACTCCCTATAATACTGATGGCCTATGATTAGGATAGCTAATCAATATCAGATTGGTAGGGGTTTCACTCTTGGCATCTACTGCCAAGTAAGTGCTTAAAGGGGCTGCAGTGCTTGGGCAATGGCCTCTTCACTGCCAGCCACAGTGTTTAGCATTATGTACTGGATGTTCATGCTCTTTCTCTATATACAAATACGAAGAGACCTGTCACTCCAAGTTAGCCAGGCAGGGAGGTGTCAGAACGTGGCCACCCAGCTGGCACTTCTCCCTGCACCCATTTCTTTTAAAATTATATTTTGTCTAAAGGCCTAAGAGTTTAAGATTAAAATGTAGGCCTTTATAATGTAGGAGCTCGTTTGTATTTCATGCTACCCCTTGATAGGACAGCATGAATGTACTGACAGGTTCCCTTTAACTGTTTATATTCATTTCTGTTTGTAAGTTCAGCTTTATGTCTTTCAGTTCTTGTTATCTGTGACCTGAATTTGTGAAAGAGTTCACAATCCACCCAGCTACTTCATTTAAAGATGCTTTATTTTACACACTAGAAAGCCACAAGACCATATGTAGCAGATTTTTCATATTTTTATTTAGTAGTTTTCCTGTGAATTTTGGTTCTTCGAGCCTTTTTGAAAAATTGATTGAAAGCCATGTAAGTAAATCACAGTATGTGGCCTTACTGTAAATGTGTGAAGGTTTTTGCCTTCAGAGATGACAAGCTGTCCTGATGCAGCAAAACAGCACAATACCACCACAACCATATTTCACAGATGGGATAGGGTTTTTTATGCTGGAATGCACTGATTTCCTTTCTCCAAACATAATGCTTCTCATTTAAATCAGAATGTTTGATTTGTTCTCATCCGTCCACAAAACATTGTTCCAATAGCCCCCTGGCTTGTCCAGGTGATCTTTAGCAAACTGCATATGAGCAGCAATATTCATTTTGGAGAGTGGTGGCTTTCTCCTTGCAATCCTGCCATACCAACTACTGTTGTTCAGTGTTCTCCTGATGGTGGATATTAACATTAGCTAATGTGAGAAAGCCCTTTAGTTGCTTAGAGGTTACCTTGGGTTTCTTAACCTCATGGACTATTACACGCCTTGCTCTTAGTGTGCTTTTGTTGGTCAGTCACTCATGGGGAGGGTAATAATGGTCTTGGATTTTATCAATTGGTACACCAAACTCTTTAGAGATGGTTTTGTATCCTAAAGAGTTTTTCTGAGGTCCTCAGAAATCTCCTTTTTTCATGCCATAATACACTTTCACAAACATGCTATGAACATCAAACTTTAATAGATGCCGGTTATTATAAAAAAAACAGGTCGCTCGGTCAGACCTGATTGTCATCCCATTGATTGAAAACAACTGACTGTAATTTCACCTTCAACGTATCTGCTAATCCTAAAGGTTCACATACTTTTGCCCCTCAGAGAGCGCTCAAAAGTCACAGATTGCGGCGCAAAGGACCTTTGCACCGCAATCTGCTCCAGAAATATGCCTAATTTAGGCGTATGTCTGTTTAATAAATGACCCCTGAAGTCTAATATTTTGACTCATTTGCTTGATTTGGCTATCTTTATCTACTTTTACGACTCATGTGGAAATCTGATGTCGTTTTTTGTCAATTTATGCATAAATATAGAAAATTCTGAAGTTCACAAATACGACTGTATATAGACGTAGCAGCAGTATTGCAAGTGGCATCGAGGGCATGAATGAACGAGTTAGCATCAGTCCCAGGACCTTCAAGTTATACTTCTGCACAGAAGCTCTGAAAGTGTCAGCCCATTCCAGCTGCGCGTTTCACATACAAACCTAGCCTTTGCTTATCAGCAGGACTTTATTTCTCTTGTGATTTACAGAGAAGGGACTAGTTAGCAGGACTAAAGAAACTTGATATTTTCTTTTGGATGTTTTATGTGGATTTGCCACTGATGGAGTTGCCAGTAGAAAATACCTATCAGGTCCTGACCCAGACTCTCTGCGCCCTGTTTAAATCCCCTGCTGGCAATACACCATTGCTAGTGATAGTTTCAGACTCCCTAACTATGTTCATGGTTCTGGTTCTGTGTGTGTTTGGATTGCTATTATTGTTATTGACCTCAGCTTGCCTTTGACCACTCTATGTCTCATGTTTTGATACTGTGTTTCACACCTGGTTTTGACTTTGGCTTGGCTTTGTGACTACATTCTATGTCACAATTTTGTACTAATTTGTCCTCCAGCTTCTGACCCATTCACTAATACTAATTTGTTCTGTCTGCGTGTGTCTGTCTTGCACAGTTCCACAGTAGGGAACGTCGACCAATTGTGGACTTGCCACCTAGGGCTTGCACTGCAAGTAGGCAGGGAAAATAGACGAGGTTCCAGTCAGGGTTCTGTAATGGCTGTTCCTGACTGACGATGTTCCCTTACTCACCGCCGCAGTCCTGGCTCAATGTTTGGGCAAGCACTGTTCTTCCTGGCTGCTTCCGTCATTGTCCGCGTCCAGCTGCATTACAGGGCAGGTAGCTGCGGTAACCTGTTGCTGGTGTCTTCCCATTCACTGCCGCGGTCCTGGGCTCTGTGTAGAAAATTCTGAAGTTCACAAATACGACTGTATATAGACGTAGCAGCAGTATTGCAAGTGGCATCGAGGGCATGAATGAACGAGTTAGCATCAGTCCCAGGACCTTCAAGTTATACTTCTGCACAGAAGCTCTGAAAGTGTCAGCCCATTCCAGCTGCGCGTTTCACATACAAACCTAGCCTTCGCTTATCAGCAGGACTTCATTTCTCTTGTGATTTACAGAGAAGGGACTAGTTAGCAGGACTAAAGAAACTTGATATTTTCTTTTGGATGTTTTATGTGGATTTGCCACTGATGGAGTTGCCAGTAGAAAATACCTATCAGGTCCTGACCCAGACTCTCTGCGCCCTGTTTAAATCCCCTGCTGGCAATACACCATTGCTAGTGATAGTTTCAGACTCCCTAACTATGTTCATGGTTCTGGTTCTGTGTGTGTTTGGATTGCTATTATTGTTATTGACCTCAGCTTGCCTTTGACCACTCTATGTCTCATGTTTTGATACTGTGTTTCACACCTGGTTTTGACTTTGGCTTGGCTTTGTGACTACATTCTATGTCACAATTTTGTACTAATTTGTCCTCCAGCTTCTGACCCATTCACTAATACTAATTTGTTCTGTCTGCGTGTGTCTGTCTTGCACAGTTCCACAGTAGGGAACGTCGACCAATTGTGGACTTGCCACCTAGGGCTTGCACTGCAAGTAGGCAGGGAAAATAGACGAGGTTCCAGTCAGGGTTCTGTAATGGCTGTTCCTGACTGACGATGTTCCCTTACTCACCGCCGCAGTCCTGGCTCAATGTTTGGGCAAGCACTGTTCTTCCTGGCTGCTTCCGTCATTGTCCGCGTCCAGCTGCATTACAGGGCAGGTAGCTGCGGTAACCTGTTGCTGGTGTCTTCCCATTCACTGCCGCGGTCCTGGGCTCTGTGTAGAAAATTCTGAAGTTCACAAATACGACTGTATATAGACGTAGCAGCAGTATTGCAAGTGGCATCGAGGGCATGAATGAACGAGTTAGCATCAGTCCCAGGACCTTCAAGTTATACTTCTGCACAGAAGCTCTGAAAGTGTCAGCCCATTCCAGCTGCGCGTTTCACATACAAACCTAGCCTTCGCTTATCAGCAGGACTTCATTTCTCTTGTGATTTACAGAGAAGGGACTAGTTAGCAGGACTAAAGAAACTTGATATTTTCTTTTGGATGTTTTATGTGGATTTGCCACTGATGGAGTTGCCAGTAGAAAATACATACGGTATATAACAGCACACAGTAATCTACATGTTTAGATTTTACAGCTCATTTTTGACATATTTTTTGTTCTCTAAACAGCTCTTCATATCTGAGTTATTACCAGTATTACTGGCTGTAAGGCTCCTGTTTATTTGTGCTCATATATCTTACTTACAGAAACATAATTGAATATCCCTGTGCTTGCCTGGAAACCTGCCCAGTACACAAGTACCACCAGGATATAATACTAGATAATTAACAACAATTAATGTTCTGAACAAGCACAACATGTTTATTTCCTCCCTGTCAAATAAGATGTGGTCAGATATGCGATAAAATACAATGTAATCCTTAACTCATCATACTAAGTCAGCAAATCGTGGCAAATATAAGCATTCTTTAGTAGAAATTTGGATGATTATCAGCGGCTTCCAGGAATGTCAATATTAATTTCCAAGAATAATAGAAATCTTTACTCCTGTTATTCTCATCTGGACTGGAGTTTAATGAGGAATCACTCTCTGCTTTAACTAAATGTTATAATGTTCCTTGTCTGGGACACTGATTTCTCTCTTAAAGGGCATCTGTCAGCAGATTTGTAGCTATGAAAATGTCTGACCTGTTACATGTGCACTTGGCAGCTGAAGACATCTGTGTTGATCCCATGTTCATATGTGCACGCATTGCTAAGAAAAATTGTTTTAATAAATGCAAATGAGGCTTTAGGAGCAACAAAGGTGTTGCTGTTACTCCTTGTTAAAGGGATATATTAATTATTGATATTTTGGGTGCTATCAAAAATTAATATTCATAAATAGGCGTGAACCGACTATTGTTAGTGCCGCCTATTTATCCTTTATTTCTACCTATTTTCTGCTTTACAAATCTGACTTGTGTCATTTATGTTGCAATATCTCTGGAATGCTTTCACTTATGCAAGCAGTTCTGAGATTGTTTTTCCAATTTATGTTTCAAACATACTTCTATTTTTGGGTGTCTTTGAAAGGCCTATATATTACGAATCTTATAAATTGCCCATAAAACTTCCTCCCTCCTGGCATTCAAATGCTTGCTTATCCTTTTGGAGTTTCAAAGGAATGAATTCAAAATGGAGATGGATTTTTAAAATGTAATTTTTTGCAGACTTTTGAAACACAGCAGGTGTTAACAGAGAAATTAAACTCAATGGGACAGATTTACTAATCCTGTAGACAGTGTAAATGTAGACAGGTTGTCTAGACATGCACCAAATATATCACAATGGCTCAGAATGATAAATTCAGTACAGGGCTAGATATGTTTGTCTAACTTTATACAAACTATTGGTTGGCTTAGGGTCCTATTACACCTGCAGAGGAAGCAGGCGATTGTCTGCCTTCCCGGCAATCGCCCTCTCGCTAGCAATCTCCTCCTCAGTATGGGGACAGTATTACACTGCCAGATCATCGCAAATGAAGGTTCATATATTCACAGAGTAAATAGGGCCTTTACTCTGTGACATAATTTCACACCAGAATTGTGCTGCAAATTTTGGCACAAAATGTTGTATCTGAGACCACTCCTGGGTATCTCCCTTGCCAAGCTAGGTATGGGGGATTTTTCTAAGACTAGATGCACCTAATTGCACCATAAATGTGGCAAATTGCATCAAATTGTGACAAATAGTGGCACAATTTGTATGTGGTCTAGGGGCAATCACATTCATAAATGTGTGGACCAATATTTATTACCTTAATTCTGCAGTTTTTAGAAATACTACATACTTAGTCCTAGTGTGCTATTTGAAGGAGCATCTTATGGATATTGGGACCATCTTGGATTTGGGACCACCATTTCAGGTTTGCAGAGGCCTTGAGAAGCCAAAACATAAGAAACATACCACAAAAATAAACATTTTGGTAATTTCTCTGCTCAAGGAATTCATCTAGGGGTATAGTAAACAAAGGAAAAGCACCCCACAGATTGTTATGCGTTTTTTCTGGCATATGGCAATACCTCATATGTGGTGATAAACACTTGTTCGTGAACACAGAACACAGAAGGACACAGAAAGGGAGGAGTGCCATTTGAGCCTACGAGGCCTTTAGAGCTGTGCAGGTGGTCACAATGTGATAACATCATCATTCCACTTTTGACAGGTCTTAGCCAGCCCGATAATGCCATTGCATCTGCCTGTGTCGGGACCATTGCGACCTTCCACATACAGATCAGGCCACAGGCCGGAAGAGGTTGTATGTTACTGTCACAAATAAGTAGGGAACAGTGCAGCCCTGTGTTCCATCCACACCACTTGCACGATCCGTCCTAAATGACAGTCCACAACCGGACAGCGGTCCCCTAACTTAGCTAAAGTGCAGGGCCTTAAAGAGAAGGGTACAAATGGGGAACAAACAACAAACAAAAGACAGAACACAGATGTGGAACGTTACCAAGCCGAGTCCAAAACCGAGAGGGCAACCGCCGGCTCCTCCCCAACCTCTATTGATATGAAGACGAGGGCGCCGGGCGCGTACGTTGCCGACTCCTCTCTTCCCCTTCACAGTGGGATGTCGGCGGCGTTGCAAAGATGGAGCACGTCGCCGGCTCCCTGTTACAGGTACTGTTATTTCTTCAGTATAGCATTTGGGGATATTGGGGAGCACAACTGGCACAGTTTTGAGGGTAGCAGCAGGATAACAATGTTGGGGCACCAGGAGGGGGAAAATGAGGTATCTAAGATGTCTATGTGGCAAATCCTGCAGAGACGAGATGTGGCTGAAAGATGTCATCATGGTGATCTTCTTCCAATAGAGAAGAGGAGGAAAGAGAACGTCTACATAAGAGATGATGTCACTAGATACAAGAGGTATGTAGTGCTGTATACTCCTGTATGTGTGATTGCATGTTCATTTAAATATGTCTTTAGCATTGGGGCTGGGGGAGTATACTGTGCAGTATACTTTTTTTTACTCATGGGGCCCAAGCTTGAGGAACAACCCACGGCCTTTTGGGGAACTTAATCCACCCTTGGTCTGCTGTGTACAGCTCTGAAAGTAACTGGAGTATAATGTCTTATGAAGAGATAACATTATACTCCACAGTGAAGCTACAATTTAATTAATCTTTTTTTTTTTTTATCCTGGGTGAGCTGTTATTATGTTGGGGTGGAAGCATGGCCTATATAAAGGGCTGGCCATATATCCTTAAAATTTGGTCCTTGTAGGATTTTTTTCTCAGGTATCAGAAATAACTAAAGAGGCGGCTGACCCTGCTCTGTGCACTATGGAAGCAGAGAGGCTCCGTGCACTTGGCTGTACCATGTGTCCTTAGACTAGTTTCACATGGCTGTAATACAAGCCACATTTTATGAACCTTATTTTGATGTACATTTGTTTCAGTAGAACCAGAAGTCTGGGTGCTGTGGCCATAATATGGATCCTCAAATGCGGACATGTTTTAGACATGTGAAACCAGCTTCATTATGTGCATATATATAATTGCTCTTTTACCGCTATCACTGAAATAAAGTAATGCTGTAACAAACCATTGAAGACAGAAGTAATTGAGAGCTCTCATGCTGTACTTGCATCTTAAAGACGGTGGGCACTTTTGAGGGAGTTCTATAAACCCCTGATCTTCATCAGAACTTTTTAAGGGACGCATACTTACCTGCTTCCTGGCTCCCCACTCCTTCTCTCCCAGGCCTTGGCCGCTCCTCTGCGCTCCCAAGATGGAAACTTCCACTTTGATGATGCTGCAGCCAATTGCTATGCAGCCTGTCACTTGAATATCTGTCATGACCCAAGCGGAGAAAGTGACCTTTCGGGGGAAGGAGGGGGGGGCTGGTTCTGACCAACCCCTTTAAAAGCCAAGATTATTCTTCATTGAAAAACGAATTACGGCTTTGAAACCAACGCAAAAGTTGAAAAAAAAGGTAAAGAAAGCTTCTCAGCGTGGGTTTACTTTCTTTATAACTTTATGTAAGCTTGGATAATTGTGTAAGATTAACGAGAAACAATCACAGACAGGTGTGATCTAAATATAGGTATATAAACCAGATGGAAGCAGTTTGTGGTACTGTATAACGGTGGCATAAAACATGATGTGTCAATAGCTGCTTGTCATTTACTGAAATCAACAATCTGATTTAATATCCTAAACTAAGTGTTGAGTGTGAGGCAGTTTGTAAAGGGCATTTCCATTTAATACTGGCAATCAATATACAGCACATGAAAAGGGATTTATTTTTCTTTGGCAAAAGAAACTACAGTATTATGCCTTGAGCTCTTTCTAACTAACCGTTGTGCCGCCATCTGCGCCTGAAATACGCCTAATTTAGGCGTTTTTCAGTATAATAAATGACCCCCTATATGTTGCTATGGAACCCTGGCCTAAAAAGATGCTTGACCATAAGCAGGACATTCTCCCAGGGGTGGACTGGGGACTTAAAGTGGCCCTGGAAAATAAAAAAACTAAAAGTGGCCCCATGTTGTAAGCGGATCCAAACTGACAGAGGGTCATCAATACCATAGCACAAAATACCGTTCCAGCAGAACCATATACCACAGTGCAGCACAATATATTGCCTCAAAAGCTGTCCCTCTGGTGGCCATTCATGCCATTTCTGTCCTCCTTCTCCAGTTGTCTCTGTCCTGTGATATGGAGCACAGGACAGGAAGTGAGATGTAGGACACAGCAGTTGAATTCAGAGTGCATGTGTGGTCGCTGGCTGGGCACATATCTGCTTGTAGATGGAAAATGTATATCTTTTTTGTTACAGTTGCTTAATTTTGTCCTAACAAGGAATTTTTTCACTTTCAATGGGTCCTTTTTCCTACAGCTCCAGGGAACCGCTATGTGCGCCCTCATATGCAAATTTGTTCCTGGGGCTGTGGGAGAGGGACCTATTCCTGTCGGATTATCACTTCATCATGGACTGCGCCATTTTTTGGGCGCAGTACATTGATGACGTTTTTTTGATCTGGCAGGGCAACGAGACACAATTGCAGGAATTTTTCACTTTTTTTAACAATAACTCCCGTAATATCAAATTGACATATGTGTGTCATACCAAGAAAATTGATTTTCTGGATGTCTCTTTGTGCAGGGACGACAAAGGACAAATACATACGGATGTATTTCAGAAAAGTACATCCGTAAATGCATACTTACATGCTTCTTCATCACATCCTAGGAAGACAATTGAAGCAATACCCATTGGCCAGTTTCTTCGCATACGGAGGATATGTTCGGACGATGCTACTTTTGAAAAACAGGCAAGTGAGCTTAAAGATCGTTTTTTAAGACAGGGATATAGCCATAGATCCATCAAGAGGGCTTACCATCGAGCTAGACATACTAGAAGGCAAGACCTTTTATGCCCGAAGGACAATCGTGCACCCAACAACACAGCGAGACTCATTACCACATACCATTCCCACTGGGAACAGATGAGAACATCAGTCAGTAAATACTGGCCAATTCTATTAAAGGACCCTATTGTGTCGAGATACATATCTCCACATCCTTCAATTACAGCGAGAAGAGCTGAGACTTTACGAGACAATCTCGTTAGAAGCTATTTTGAACCTAAGATGCCTCCTCTTTTTCCAGGCCAGAAGAAACCAAGGTGGGGCTTTTTTCCATGAGGCTCCTGTGTGCCTTGTCCAAATATGGAAAGATCTAAGGACTTTATTGATTCATTTGGCACCAAAAGGTTTATTATAACTCACAATATCACATGCTCAAGTTCCATGGTTGTCTATTATGCTTTGTTCCCTTGCCCCATGATTTATGTGGGCCTAACGACTCGAGAATTAAAGATTCGAGTACGGGAACATGTTCGGGACATTATTGCGGCTAAAGATGAGCAATCAGAGGAACTCTTGAAACCAATTCCGCGAAATTTCAAGATGACCCATAAGTGTAACCCACGTTTTTTTGAAGGTAAGGCACATTGATTGTAGTAGAGTTGGTTTGAGGGTAATCTCTCCAAAAAACTCGCACAGAAGGAAAGTAGATGGAAATGGACCCTGAAAACGTTGCGCCCTATGGGATTGAATGAGAATTTGGGCTTCTCTGCATTTTTGTGACCATCCAGACCTCCAATTTATATGTCATCTTAGTTTTTAATTTGTCTTGATATGTTACTAATTTTATTTGTTTTACTTTTCAGCACGTCCATCAATTTTGCCCACGTCTCATCTACTCTAGGATTTTAAGAATGACCCTCTCTTGAAAGTTTATCCGGGAACATATAAAAATAATGTTATTTTTTTTTTCTTCATTCACGTGTGTTTCTTCAGCATTTCACTTATTTTGTACATTCTCGTATGAATTGTAATTTTTATTGTACTTTTTCACTTTTGATTCACACAACCATGTCTTATTCACTCCATCATTATAATTTATTTTATTTTTTAACATTACATTTCACATTTTCACCGGTTCATTATGTATTTTGCCATTATGTCATCTTTGGGATCATGTTTTTTGCATTTTAATTCGCTGTCTATTCACTTCATTTGATTTTCCATACACTTGTGCAATCACATTATTTACATTGATTAACACTGATATGTATTTTTTTTGTTTTGGGTACAACAACTTTATATTATTCTTTTAAATATGTCTACACTTGTAATATTATATTATCACCAGAGGTGGCACTTTTTGGGCTATCCTATTGAGCAGAGCACATGACCGGCAACCCGCACGTGATCGTCTCCGGTCTCGCGTCTTTTTACCTTCCCTGCCGGTCACGTGACTTGATCACATGCCCATGACTTTCGGGCGGGTATGACGCTGGTTCCGGAGGGCGAGTAGCGTGAGGCTTTGCCTCTCATGTGCCGACGATTGCTCAGGTGAGAGGCATGACTATTATATCTTGCTGTTTTGATTGGTGTTCGGGGGCTTAAAAGTATGGACACGGCATGATGACATTACCCCCTGACGAAGGCACACGCGAGTTGGGGTCGCATCCTCCATCGATCACACTAGCGCATGAGTGAGTTCTTTAGCTCAGCATTACCATTTTTGATCTTTTTTTATCTGGTATATAGTCAGCATGTTTATTCATCATGCGTGACTTATGGAAACTCTTCCTTTATGCACTCGCATCCAGATAAATTTCTCTTATTAATTATTACTGTCCTACTATCCTGTTTTTACTAGAGATGAGCGAATCATCCAAAATTTGCTTCGGCGAATAATCGACGAATTTCTGATAAGATTCATTCCTAATACAAATTTATTTGATCAAATTTACGTTAAAAAATAATCGTTGTTTTGTGAACATTCCTACACAAAATACGAACATACAGTCAGCTTTGTTAAAAGTACGTAATACGTAAGCATTAGCTTACAGAGTACGTACGAATCCTTAGCGCGCTATTGACTCGCGATTGCGTCACGCGCACGAGGCTAGGCTGCGGCGTACAGTCTTTAGATGCAGTCCATATGAGGTAGAAAAGTAAGGTGCTAGCTATCTGGATAAGTGCATAATTCACTAACAAACACCGTACAATAATTGCATAATAGGACACATTGCAGTACCTGAAAAAGAATACACAAAATGGGCTAAAGTGCTTGAACGTTGCTGAACCTGTAAAAACATTATTGCTAAAATACAGCAAAGACAATTATGCAAACATTTTAGAGCAATTTTACATTTGCAAGCATAAAAGGCTCAGATATACGTTTGAGTCTCTCCTCGTGGCTCCTTGGCATGATAATAAAACATTGGAACACAGTCCAAAATTCAGTTGTAATCCACGTGAAGTAATTTTTTAATCCAAACAGGTAACGTGTAATCCACATGGATAATATAAAATAGAAGCAAATAGAGAACCCCTTTGCAAAGGGGGCTCCAAAATAACCTGAGAAGGGGGGAAAAAGGAAAATAGGCGCGCTTAGGCGCAACTGGGAATTCTCTGAGGAATGGGGGGGGGGGGTAGTCCTGACAAGCCATGTCCATCTGGGTGAGAGTCAAACGAGGGCAATACAAACTAAACAAAAAAAGTGCCAACTAGCTCTCACCCGTCAGGTGCAGTCCATGGTGTGGCTCCCATAGGTCCTCCTGAAGTGTCCTTTCAATCAGCCAGTAGTAGGGTTCCTTAGATGAGGGACCTGAAGTCCTCCTCGCTTGAGCTACTGCTAAAAGACATCAGAGGACGCTCCGGCCTCCTGTAGGCCAAGCTTGCTGCCATGGTGGAACTCCACTGCCCTCTTCTTCCAGAAGTCGGACTTGACCGGGTCCGGGTGGTGGTCACGCTGGTGAGCGCTGCAGCCACTTGCGCCTTTGTTTTTCTGGATTCTCCTGCCGGGACAGCAGGGGTAAGGACTTCTGGCTGCAGCGGTTGAGGCAAGGTTGCACGCAGGGAAGAAGCCCCAGCTCCCCTGGCTGCTGCTGGCCTTATCTTCCAGGGTAGTTGGTACTGGCGGATCACCGTAGACAGGAAGGTAAACGACGAAGTCATCAGCTGACCCAGCTGAAAGGACTGTGATGGTGGTGGTAGTGCCAGTCCAGGGATCAGAGGCTCCAGCTGTGGCTGTGGCTTCTCCCTGAAGCGGAGGGTGCCATCTGGTGACTCCTAAAGGCAGCGCACTGGTACTTCGCCTGGTGGTTCCTCTGGCCAAGCGTCAGGTGGTGATGTTGGGACCAGGGGCTTAGGTAGTAGGGTAACCCCGAAAACAAAGGGGCCTTTCAGGGATACCATGGGGGTGTACTCCACCTGATCCCCCACGTACAGGCTGTGACGGGGTTGGGGCAGGTAGAGCCGTTTCACTGACCTGCGGCCCACAAAGTACTCCTTGCCGTCCTCGTCATCCGCCAGGAAGCCAGAGCCTCGCTCCACCGAAAACCACAGGACAGCTCCCTTTCGCCGCTCCAGTGTAGGGTCTCCCGGCCTTGCATGGTCCAGTACTTGGATGACCCAGTCCTCCACCGCATTCTTGTAGTCCCATAGGGTCTGGGTGTGGGCCGTCACCAATGCTGGCATAATCGGATTTTGCCAAATGGAAGGTGTTGTTCTCCTCCTGCGGTGAATTGGACGCTCCAGCTGCCTCTGCCGGACCAACCGGCAAGGCGAATATGGAGTCAGGAGCCGGTGAGACTCTCTTGCACAGTTGTTCCGCTCTGATCTCTGGCAGTGGTTTGCGGTACTCGTCCCCAAAGACCATCTCTCCCCACTTGGGTCGCAGTTCTTTCGCCATGCTGTTTGCTGGGATCTGACTCTGGCTGGATCTTGTTCAGCGCTGGCTTGAACTGGAGAGGAGGGCGGAGTAATGAGGGAGGAGTCTTCACTCCCTATACTAAACAGAAAGTTCCCGGTGGGCCAGGCTGGTTTTTCCCGCTTCTGAGGGGGGCGTATCTTCACTTTCCCGCTCTTGAGGGGGCGTATCGTCATTTTCCCACTTCAGGGGGGCAGGGGAGGGGGCAAGAAGAATGCGTACGTTGCATACGTAGCGTACGTAGCGTTAGCGTTCAAAATTTAAAGAACATAAACGAATCTTACAAAAGATTACTCCGGATTCGCTTCGGAGTAGAAAAAATGAAAGATTCGATATGACTCTACAAAGCAGCGAATAGATTTGCTCATCTCTAGTTTTTACCCTATGTGTCCTGGTGTGATCTTTGGAGGCCGCTTTTCTTCCTGTCTTACTTGTCTTTGCATTTAGTGGTCTTTTTATTATATGCTTTTATATTATTCATATTAGTATCAATTAAAGACTTTTTTATACTTTGGTACATTTGGCTTATTCTTTATGTAGGGGTAGTATTTATTGTGAGCTGGTACCTTGTTACAATTTTGGTGGTTTAATACCTTAATCCTTATTTAGCTCCACATATTTGATAGTGGGGTTGATTATTAATAGTGTTTGGTATATTTTCGGTTATGGTCATTAATGGGCTAATTACTTCACACAATTTAGTATCACATTTCACTGTGCAATCGCTCATCACGTATAAATATATTAAATAGGGCCCAATACTGACCCCTGTGGTACCCCACTAGTGGCAGTGACCCAATCTGAGTGTGTACCATTAATAACTACCCTCTGTTTTCTGTCACTGAGCCAGTTACTTACCCACATACAGACATTTTCCCTCAGTCCAAGCATTCTCATTTTATATACTAACCTTTTATGCGGCATAGTCACAGTATCGAAATCTTTGGAAAAATCAAGATATACGACGTTCATTGACTCCCCCGGTCTAGTCTACCACTTACCTCCACATAGAAACTGATTCGATTAGTTTGACAGTGCCGATCCCTCATAAACCTGTGTTGACCTGGAGTTATTCACTTATTATCATTGAGATACTCCAGGATAGCATCTCTTAGAAAACCTTCAAGTGATTTACACACAATAGAGGTTAATCCAGGCTCACTTTCATTTACCTCTTTTTGAAATATTGACTATTAATATGTTCAGTTCAATACATTTTTTTATTCTTTTTGTACAGTTGCTGAGCCATACTGTACCTCATTTTGGGCTTCCCTCAGTAGCGTCACATTATTTAGTAACACTTTTGAGATTTCCTTGTCTCCTTTAATTGTTTTTAATCATGCCTTTTTGATGTACTGCTCTTTTTTTGGGAGATAGAAATCTGTTATTTTTGCAAAAATAGCAGCAAGAAAACATAGAAATACCAGTATCTATAGCAGTAGAAACTAAGTGGTTACTGCTCCAACTTCTGGTTTACTAATGTATTTACATTTCGAGTTGAAATGTTTTTAATGACATTGCAAACTTATGGCAGAGGCTGGGCATAGTGTGACTGAGATCAGCTCTAATGTTATGATGAAATGGCTTGGTTAGACTGATTTTATGATGCTGAGATTTCTTTACCATGTTCAGTATCTGATTGGTGGGGATCTGACTCCTGGGACCCCTCCTGATCAGCTGTTTGAAGAGGCCATCATCCTAGGCCAGTGCCGCCACATTCATTGCTTACGTGGCCTAGGCAAAGCTCGGTCCTATTCAAATAAATGGGGCTGAGCTGCAATACCAAGAACAGCGGCTAGCAATGGATGGCGCTGTGCTTGGCAAGCTGAAAGGAGGCCATGGCCCTCACCAGAGTGCTGCAGCCTCTTAAAACAGCTAGTTGGCAGGGGTGTCCCCCACTGATCCTGAGGATAGGTCATCAATATATACGGTAAATAGTGGAAATTCCTTTAACCCCCTACCCAGCTCCAGCAGTGTGAAAAGTACTTAACTGGAAAAGGGCTGCTTTAGATGCTGCTACCTCCTGAATTGTAGCAGCTAGAAACACTCAACTGGTCTTGTTTGAAAGCAGAGATTCCAAGTTTTCAGACAATACCAGAATGACAGCAATATGTTCACATTGGATGCTGTGAATGCAGCTGAAAGTGAAAGTGAAAACAGGTTTTACCCGCGATTATTCCCGACTTGATTTCTAACAGTGATTTCTCCTCTGTTGTTTGGACTTTAGCTGTCATTTTGGTCTTGTATGAAAGCTTTCAAACAAGAACAGTTGCATGTTTCTAGCTGCTACCATTCAGGAGATAGCAGCATCTAAAGCAGCCCTCCCTCCTCCAGTTAGCTACTTTTCACACTGCTGGAGCTGGACTCAGGCAAAACAGGTGGTTAAAAATAAAAAAGACTGTCACCTGGGTCAGAGCTGTATCACTAGTTCTGGAGACATTTCGGGGAAACAGGACAAACACATTATGAATTCAGCAGTTCTTGGTCAATACATGCAACCTACTGACCTACTTCTGTCAAAGAAGAAAATAGATTTGTAACTTTTCCTGTAGTGTGAACACTCACAATTGCTTATTTGTGTATGTAGGCAACTCTGTGTGAGCTAAACACATCAGCAGCAGCATAATGCCCCATTCACACGACCGTATGAATGGGGCCGTATATATTCTGCACTATTGCGGAATAGATGCGGCCCTATTCACCTCTATGGGAGCGCACAGCCGCGGCCCAGCTCCCATTCATTTGTATAGAGCCAACGGAAATAGCTGAGCCAGCGCTCGGCTATTTTCGGCGGCCCCATACAAATGAATGGAGGGTGGCCTCGCATGCGCGGTGCACCCTCCTTCACTTTCGGGGTCCCGTTCTCGATATAGGTGCGGGTCCCAGCGGTGGGACCCGCACCTATAGGACAATGGGGGCATATCCTAGTAATATGCCCCCATTGTCCACGATGGGAATAACCCTTTAGGGACCGAGCTACATTTTACAAATCTGACATGTTTCACTTTATGTGGTAATAACTCTGGAACGCTTTTATTTATCTAAGCTATTCTGAGATTGTTTTCTCGTGACATATTGTACTTCATGTTAGTGGTAAATTTGAGTCAATATGTTTTACCTTTCTTTATAAAAAATTCCAAAATTTACAGAAAATTTGGAAAAATTCATAATTTTTGAAATTTGAATGTCTCTGCTTTTAAAACAGATTGTGATACCTCAATAAATAGTTGTTACTGTACATTTCCCAGATGTCTACTTCATGTGGGCATCATTTTGTAAACATCATTTTATTTTTCAGGAAGTTAGAAGGCTTAGAATTTTAGAAGCAATTCTTAAATTTTTTAAGAAAATTTCCAAAGCCCACTTTTCAAGGACCAGTTCAGTTATCAAGTCACTTTGTGGCGCTTACATAATAGAAACCACCCATAAATGACCCAATTTTAGAAACTACACCCTTCAAGGTAATAAAAACTGATTTTACAAACTTTGTTAACCCTTTAGGTGTTCCACAAGAATGAAAGGAAAATGGAGGTGAAATTTCAAAAATTCCAAATATGTGTATTTTTTTCTGTTGTTTCAGTTCTAAATAATAAAGTATTTTTCAAAACAAAAATTATGCTTTTGTGTCTTCAATTTTCTAAAAGCTACATTTCTTTTATTTTCTGCCGATCGTCTTGTGTAGGGGCTCATTTTTTGCTGAATGAGTTGACGTTTTTATACGTAGCATTTTTGGTTACATATGATTTTTTTGATCACTCAATATTACACTTTATGTGGCAAAGTGACCAAAAAATGGTTGTTTAGGAGTTTTTATTTTTATTTTTTTAATGAAATTCACCTTAGGGGTTAGATCATGTGATATTTTTATAGAGAAGGTTTTTACGGACGCGGCGATACCTAATATGTCTACTTTTTTTAATGTATTTTAGTTTTACACAATAAAAGCATTTAAAAAAAAAAAAATCATGTTTTAGCATCTCCATTTTCCCAAAGCTATATATATATATATTTTGGCGATTATCTTATGTAGGGGCTCATTTTTTTGCGGGAAGAGATGACGGTTTGATTGGTACCATTTTGGGGTGTGTATAACTTTTTGATCGCTTTGAACAGTTTTTGTGATGAAAGGTGACAAATAGAGATGAGCGAGCATGCTCGAGTGCCATTTTTGCGTATGCATTTTAAAATTCCTACGCTATTCATACGCATATTTTAATCTATACGCAAATGCGTACAAATAGCGTACAAATTCAATAGCGTAGGAATTTTAAAATGCGTACGCAAATACGCAAAAATGGCACTCGCTCATCTCTAGTGACAAACAATAGCATCTTTTGCACAGTTTTTATTTTTTTAAGGTGTTTACCTTAGGGGTAAGTCATATAATATTTTTATAGAGGAAGTTATTACGGACGTGGAGATACCTAATATGTCTACTTTTTTACATTTATTTCAGTTTTACACAATAAAAGCATTTTTGAAGAAAGAATGTTTTAGTGTCTACATTTTCTGAAAGCCATATTTTTTTTATCTGTCAGGCGATTATCTTAGGTAGGGTCTCATTTCTTGCGGGAAGAGATAACGGTTTGATTGGTACTATTTTGGGGTACATATGTTGTTTTGATCGCTTGGAATTACACTTTTTGTGATGTAAGGTGACCAAAAAAAAATTGCATTTTTGCTTAGTTTTTTAAAAAAAAAATTTTATGGCGTTCACCTGAGGTGGTAGATCATGTGATATTTTTATAGAGCACTTTGTGACGGATGCGGCGATACCTAATATTTGTCTTTTTTTTTTTTTTAAACGTTTTATGGTGAGGGAGCGTTTTTTCTTTTTTTACTTGAAACTTTATTTTTTTATTATTAAAAAAACACTTTATTTCACTTTTATTTACTTTTTACATTTGTCCCACTATTGGACTTCACATTTTCAGGGTTTGATCCCTGTTTCAATTCAGTACAATACATTTTGTATTGTACTGAATTGAACTGTCAGTGTCTCACTGTGTGAGACGCTGACAGGTTGCCTAGGAGACCCAGCCCTCAGGCTGGATCCCCTAGGCTTCCGTACATGGCAGCTCCGATGCCTGTGTGAGGCGTCGTAGTTGCCATGTCAACCATCGGCCCCCTGCCAGTGCAGCGCGGGGGGCCAATGGGTTCAGAGGGAGCTCCCTCCCTCTCAGACCCCTCACATGCCGCGGTCACCGAGCACAGCGATGCCGGCAGATGCAGCAGGGCCCCGGCTATTGGCAACAGCCGGGCCCGTGCTGCTGATCGGGCGTGTGCAGCTCCTTCACCCGCCCGATCCTATCACGTACATGCCCGTGAGGATGCGGCAAGGAGCCGCATTCCCTCACGTACATGTATGTGTAAATGTGTGAAGGGGTTATCCTAGATTTTTTTTAATGATGACCTATCCCCTGGATACAGCGAGGATCCCGGGTGGACCCCCACTGATCAGATACTGATGACCTATCCAGAGGATAGAAAAACTGGGGGTCAGTCGGCACATCCAAATATGCGGTGCACGTCGCCATAGCTGCAAATAGAAAAGCAAAAAACAAAATGCAACAGCACTCTGCAAACAAAAACAATAAAGTAAGCACATATAATAATGCCATACTCACTAGATACACAATACTAATGCTACGTTGTAAATGTGAGATTCTTGGCAAATACTTTGTACAAAATTATTTGTGCCCGTCTGCCAAACGTCAAGGCGATCTCTTTAAGATGGGAACCTAACACCAAATACCATATTCACTAAGTGCCATAGCAGCCTCCATTAAATTCAGAGAATGCAGGTTCTATGTCAGGACTCGGGGGTACAGACAACACAAGACAGTGGGCCCTGAGGCTGAACCCACCCACTGTCCCTACCTACTTGCCTCAGATGGCCCTAGGCGGCCACGGACAACCACGATGGCGTTCCCTATACTGAATAAGTGGAACACCAAACAGGACAGACAAACAACTAAAAACGGACAAAGGAGCAAACAAGGACAGAACCACACAGCAATGCAGTAATTATTGGCAATACAGACAAAAGTCAAAGGTCAGGCGGAGGGTGGATAAGTACGCAATCAGAGGGACTAGGAAGGGAACAAACCAGAGAAGATACAGGGGAGCTGGGATCCAGGTATGAACCGAAATAGCCAGCAAGCAAGTGAGCAGCTAGCTGACATTTATCCAGGATCAGAGGCTAGGTCCAGAAGCTGATTGGACCAGCCCTGATCTCAGTAACAAGTTCAGCTGAAGCACAAATCCTAAAGAGCACAGTTAGGCTACATTCACACGTCCGTTTAAAACATCCGCAATCTATCCGCATCCGTTCCGCAATTGCGGACGGTTTTTGCGGATATTTTGCGGATCCATTCATTTCAATGGGTCCTGATAATCTGCGGACATTGCACCGTATGTTGTCCGCATCCGTTAATCTGTTCCGTTCCGTTTTGCGGATCCGCAAACAGAAATCCTCATGTCCTACTTTTCTCCCGAATTGCGGTCCGTAGCACAATGAAAGTCTATGGATCCGCAAAAAATGCGGAAGACATGCGGAAAGGCATCCGCATGTCATCCGTATTTGCGGATTCCGTTCCAGGAGGGGTGAAAAAAAAAGATGTTATTCATCCTTCCGTTTTTTGAGGATCCGCAAAAAACGGATGACATATGGATACATCCTTTCCGTTTTTTACGGAAAAACGGAATGGATGTCCTGGAAAAACGGAGCTTTTTGCGGAACAACTGATCCGCAAAAAACGGACCGTTTTCCAGGATGTGCACACTCCCAGGGCCGGAACGCCTTCCCCTTGCTGCAATCGGGGAAGATGCTCTTTAGCAATAATAGGCCTGAGCTTGTGCAAGGCTTCCCCCCCCGTACATTGTGTGTTAAAACTGGGCTAGGATCACATGCCCAACGTATGGCACGTGATCCTGGAAGTGCCCGCAATATAATTAGACTGGGAAGTGCATCACTCGCTCTGTAATGTAAGAAATTTTGCACAGTCAGCAGAGCATTGGTGACTTTTATGGACTATGAGGGGTCATTTTTCATTTTGAAATATGATGAAATTAGGCGTGTTTGAGGCATAGATTGCAGCACAACAGCTAGTTGTGCTGCAATCTGTGACCGCCCTGCTCACGGCAGGTCTAAATAAGTGGGTGTGGCTTGGACGGGTGAGCAGGACTGTCTCATTTACCATTTTGTACACCTGTTTCAGGCGTAGAGAAAGGTCTAAATGTAAGACAGCTATGAAGCTGTTACATTTAGAACTGGCGCTAAATGCGCCAAATTTATGGAGAGGCCTGAACCTCTTCATAACTTCGGCGGATCCACCACCGGCTTTATTAAGATTGACATGTAAGACTACAGTCTTAATAAATGTGCCCCTATGTGCCTTAGCTGTTGGTGACCCTGCTCTGTAACTTTACATGGTCTACCACTTCATGGCTGAGTTGTGTGGTTCCTAAACTCATCCACTGTGAGAACAGTTTGGGAAAGACTCTTTTTTGTTACAGCATGACTGTGCTCCAGTGCAGAAATCAAGGTTCATAAATACATGGTTGGCTCAGTTTGGTGTGGATGAACTTGACTGGCTTGCACAGAACTTTGAGCTCAACTCCATTGAACAATGTTGGTATGAACTAGAACAGAAATTGCGAGAGAGTGGAAGATGTTTTAGCTGCAATGGAGGGACTAACCTCACATTATTGCCATTTTCTCAAGTGAGACAACCCCTTTAATACCTATAAATTTAAAATTGGACGTCATAAAAGCCCCTGTAATGTGTAGGTGTTCCAATACTTTTGTCCATGTAGTGTATGTATTCTCTGGTTTATCAGAAATGATGGACTTGTAGAACACTTTGACTAACCTGCAAAATCAATGCTCTTTAGTATCACAAAATGTGTTGTTTTTTTTTTTTCGAACCGCCCATGCTGTAATTGACAACTTCGACCCCAGTTAGGGCTCGTTCACATCACCGTTAGGGATTCCGTTCAGGCTTTCCGTTATAACATCGTTATAACGGAAAGAAACGGAATCCCTAGGACGGACATCAAAACGGACACCTTTAAGAGGCATTCCGTTTTGATCCGTCATAATAGAAGCCTATGGCCCTGCATAACGGATCCGTCTGGTTGCCGTTATGCTGGATGGAAAACAAAGTCCTATTAAGTCTTTCTATTATGACGGATCAAAACGGAATGCCTCTTAAAGGTGTCCGTTTTGATGTCCGTCCTAGGGATTCCGTTTCTTTCCGTTATAACGATGTTATAACGGAAAGCCTGAACGGAATTCCTAACGGTGATGTGAACGAGCCCTTAAACTGCAAACCCAGAAAGTGGAGGGTAAGGGTGCATTAACGCAACCGTGAGGATGCGTTTGGATGCGCAAAACACGAATACCAGCCGTATGCGTTCCGCATTTTGCAGATCAGAACATCCTACCCTATGGCAGAGACCCTATTCTTGTCATTTTCAAAATGGACACATTCTATCTTTATTGCGGGGCTGTTTAACAGAAGTGCGGCTGTGGACAGCACACAGTATGCTGTCTACATCTTTTGTGGCCTCATTGAAATGAATGGGTCCGCAAAATATTTCATTTTTATTTATAAAAAAATACCAAATTTAGCAAAAATTTGAAAAATTTGCAAATTTCTAAATTTCAATTTCTCTACTTTCAAAATACATAGTAATACCTCCAAAAATAGTTATTATTTTACATTCCCCATATGTATACTTTATGTTGGCATCATGTTATAAATGTAATTTTACTTTTTTTGGACGTGAGAAACCTTAGAAGTTTAGAAGCCATTTTTCAAATTTTCATCAAAATTTCCAAAACCATTTTTTTGAGCACCAGTTCAGTTATAAAGTGATTTTGGGAGGCTTACCTAATGGAAAACACTAATAAATGACCCCATTTTAGAAACTACACCCTCAAATTATAAAAAACTGATGTTACAAACTTTATTAATCCTTGAGGTGTTCCACAAGAATTAAAGGAAAATGGAAGTGAAATTTTGAAATTTCAATTTTTTGGTAGATTATTCACGTTAATAATTTTTTTCTTGCAACACAGCAAGGGTTAACATCAAACTAAACTTCAATATACATTGCTCTGATTTTGCAGTTTGCAGAAATACCTCATATGTGGTGGTAAACGTCTTTATGGGTTTGTGGCAGTGGTCAGAAGGAAAGGAGCGCCATACGGATTTTGGAGGTAGATTTTGCTAGAATGGTTTTTGGGCACCATTTTGTAATTGAGAGACCCTGACGTACCCCTACAGTGGAAACCCTCAAAGAGTGACCCCAATTTGGAAACTACACCCTTCAATGAATATATTAAGGGGGGTACTGACCACTTTGACCCCCTAAGCGTTTTACGGAATTTGGAAACACTTGGTTGTGAAAATGAAAAGTTTCATTTCTTCCAATAAAATGTTGCTTTAGCCCAAAATTTTTCATTTTCACAAGGGGTAACAGGAGAAAAGCACCCCATAATTTGTTACCCATTTTCTCCTGAATACGGCAACACCCGATATGTGGTGGTAAACTGCTGTGGGGGCACATGGCAGGACTCAGAACAGAAGGAGCGCCATATGGATTTTACAACACAGATTTTGATGGATTGGTTTGCGGGAGCCATTGATTTTTATTTTTTTGAGTTATTGTCTTATGTGGGGGCTCATTTTTTGCAGGACGAGATGACGGTTTGATTGGTACCATTTGGGGGTAAATACACCTTTTTGATCGTGTGGTATTACACTTTTTGTGATGCAAGGTGAAAAAAAATGGCTGTTATGGCATAGTTTTTTTAAAAAATTTTTTACAGCATTCGCCTGGGGGGCCATCTCATGTAATATTTTTATAGAGCAGGTTGTTACGGACGCGGCGATACCCAATATGTCTAACTTTTTTATTTTTGCGAAGTTTTACACATTAGATTTATTTTTGAACAGAATAAAATCTTTTTTTGTGTTGCCATTTTCAGAGAGCCATTTTTTTAAATTTTTCGGGCGATTGTCTCAGGTAGGGTATCATTTTTGTGGGACAACATGACGGTTTGATTGGTACCATTTTGGGGTAAATACGCCTTTTTGATCGCCTGCTATTACACTTTTTGTGAGGCAAGAGGGAAAAAATGGTTGTTTTGGCATAGTTTTTTTTTTTTTGCAGCATTCTCCTGGGGGGCCATCTCATGTAATATGTTATAGAGCAGGTTGTTACGGACGCGGCGATACCCAATATGTCTAACTTTTTTATTTTTGCAAAGTTTTACACATTAGATTTATTTTTGAACAGAATAAAATCTTTTTTTTGTGTTGCCATTTTCAGAGAGCCATATTTTTCGGGCGATTGTATCATTTTTGCGGGACAAGATGACGGTTTGATTGGTACCATTTTGGGATAAATATGCCTTTTTGATCACCTGCTATTACACTTTTTGTAAGGGAAGGTGACCAAAAAATGTCATTTTTGTTTTTTTCTACTTCGTTCACCTGGCGGGGTGGATGACGTGATATTTTTATAGAGCCGGTCGATACGGACGCGGCGATACCTAATATGTTTATCTTTCTTTTTTACCTTTTTTTAACATTTTTTTTAGCTTTTTTTTTGGAAAATGGCGTTTTGTTTTTTTTTACTTGAAACTTTTATTATTTTTTTTTAGGAAACTTTATTTTTTTACTTTTTTTTTTACTTTATTTAACTTTTGGGGGTCTGATCCCCTTTACAATGCAGTACAATACTTTTGTATTGTAATGAATTGGCTGTAAGTGTATTACTCAATGTAATACACTTCCAGCCTGCTTCCTGTGCGATCCAGGGGGCTGGATCACACAGGCACGCAGGGATAGCAGCCACGATGCCTAAGGAAGGCATCGGGCTGCTATCCGAGCCATCGGGTCCCCGTCACACCAGCGTGGGGACCCGATGGCCCCCCACTCGCCATCCTGAACACCACATGTGCCGCGGTCAGCGCTGACCGCGGCACATGAAGGGTTAATGCGCCGGCATCAGTGTTTTCACCGATGCTGGCGCATTCAGCAGGGGTCCGGCACCTCGGCACAGCCGGACCCCCGCCGCTGATTGGGCGGGCGCAGCTCCTGCGCCCGCCCGATCAGAGCGCCGTACGTGTACGGCGCTGGGACTTCTTTTCCCGGCTTTTTGCGCCGTACATGTACGGCGCTGGGACTCTAAGGGTTAAACACCACAATGTAATCACACTTCTGTGAAATCAGCCTGTCCAATCATGAAGCAACACTGATTGTGAATCACTTTCTCCTGCTGTTGTGCAAATTGAACAGACAACATGTAGAAATGTAGCAATTAGCAAGACTTGACAGATGTGAGTCTGGAGATGCCGTGGAGAAAGTTCTGCTGCCTGCAACATCCTCCAGCATGACCGGTTTGGCAGTTGGTCAGTAATGGTGTGGGGAGGCATTTCTTTGGAAGGCTGCATGTGCTAGTCATAGGTACCCTGACTCCTATTGTGAGACCATATGCAGGTGCAGTGGGCCCTGGGTTCCTTCTGATGCATGACAATGCTGCTCCTCATGTGGCTAAAGTGTGTCAGCAGTTCCTGCATGATGAAGGCATTGAAGGCTATGGACTGGCCTGCCCGTTCCCCAGACCTAAATCCAATCGAACACATCTGGGACATCATGTCTCGTTCCATCCACCAATGCCACGTTGCACCACAGACTGTCCAGGAGTTGACTGATGCTTTCATCTAGGTCTGGTAGGAAATCCCTCAGGAGAACATCCGCCGCCTCATCATGAGCATGTCCAGGTGTTTTAGGGAGGTCATACAGGCACGTGGAGGCCACACACACTACTACCACTGAAGCTGGATCAGCCTGACATTCGATTTTCTACTTTGATTTTGAGTATCATTCCAAATCCAGACCTCCATGGGATATTCATTTTGATTTTCATTGATCATTTTTATGTTTTATTGTTGTCAACACATTCCACTATGTAATGAATAAAGATTTGAAACTGGATTATTTCATTCATTGAGATCTAGGATGTGGTATTTTTACTGTTTTTTTTTTTTTTTTTTACAGCGGGTTGTCCATGTGACTGTGACTAAAGCTCTAGTGCTGCGTCTATGGCTTCTGTGCATGCCATGTAATATTAATACAGAGAGCTGTCAAGAAGAGCACACATGACATTTTCCAGGCACAGATCTGGCGTCAGAGTGTAGATTTCAGTGCTGTCAGCGTTGCTTATTTCCGTGTGCCTTTACACTAAGGCAATTAGTGACAGATCTGAGGAATTCACATTGAGGTTCAGAATCCAGCCACAAGAGAACGGAATAAGTCCTCTCCCCCATTGGGATTTCTCCCTCATTAGATAGCTCAGAGTATCTCCTGTGATTGGTTTAGAAGCTCCTGCTGAAAGGCTAGTAACAAAAAAGCACCATTCATAACACTCAGAGGAAAAAGGAAGATCTTCATATAGGCTGTTCATAGTATTAATAAAATATGATATAGTTTGTGTAAATGCAATTGATGTATAAAAAGAAAGAGAGAACATTTTCACGGGGACAGATGAGATTTCACCACAAAAAATAGCTGGGGAGGAGCGTGAGCCATGGAAACAAAGGAATGGAAGGGTTTTCCAGGAGGAGAGGACAGCGCACAGTGGAAGTAAGGGTTAGCTATGGATAACCGCTGAGAAAACACAGGCTAAGGGCTCAAGCACACAAATGTATTTTCTTTCCATGTCCGTTCCATTTTTGGCGGACCTTATGTGGAACCAGACATTTCAATGGGTCTACAAAAAAAGCGGAAGTTACTCTGTGTGCATTCCGTTTCCGTATTTCTGTTCCGCAAAAAAACAACATGTCCTATTATTGTCCGCATAACGGACAAGGTTGTACTGATCTTTTAGGGGCCAGCTTTTCCATTCTGCAAAATACGGAATGCACATTTTTGCAGATATATACCGGCCCATGTGCATTCCGCAATTTGTGAACCGCACATGCCGCGGATATCATAGAAATGCCAATTCTTGTCTGCAATTGTGGACAAGAACAGGACATGTTCTAATTTTTTTTGTGGGGTCGCGGTACTCGGCCGTGTGAATGTAGCCTTAAAGAAACACGTCAGGAGAGTTGGTAGGTGTCCTTCCATATGCTCCAATAAGGCATACTGATAGGAGCTGTCCAAAGAGATGAAAAAAATTGTTGAGCACAATTTAAAAGGGGTTATCCGACCTGTGAAATGCCCCCCCCCATATGCCCGGGCCCCTCACACGCAATGTACTTATCTGTCTCCCTGGCACCCACATGACTAATGCAGCCTGCATGGCTGCCGCGCAAATAAGAGCATCCGGTGTCGGGGGGGGGGGGGGCGGTCAGTGGACAAAGGAACGAGCCTCCCTATTGTCACCTATGATGCTAGAGAGCCTAATCCCTGTCGCCGCCAGATGTTTTTATCCGCACGACACAGAGATGCAGATGCCAGCGTGCAGGCTTCAGAAGCGAGAGAGGTAAGTACATTGTGTGTGATAGTCCCGGGCATGTGGGGCGAGGGGGTATTTCTGGGGTCAGATAACCCTTTTAAGCTTGTTGCAAGGGAAGTTTTAGGGGTTTTCCAAAAAGTTTTTAATAACTGCCATAAGACACAGTACACACTGCGACTTTCTAGTCACATGCTCTTTTAATAATACCAGATTTTTCAGTAAGTGACCTATACAATTCATTGTCTGTGATAAGATACATGACTGCCTATGCTTGGCACTGTGATATGTGGTAACGATTAATAGCCACACATATCTCCATTTTATGACGTGTACACCACATTTCCACACAATGACAGAGGACAGGTACTGGGGGCCACTCATAGACAGCCATGGCGGTGAGGTAGTACACACGGACGTACAGAGGGAGTGACTAGAGACATGAATGGAGAGACCGAGGGTGAAGGAGACACAGAGGAGACAGTAAACAGAAAGGTGAAGTGTGAGGCGCGAAAACAAGGCGGCGCCAGCGGAGGGCGGAGCCTGCAGTGACAGGAGGGAGGCCCCGCCGCTGACTGGAGAGGCGGCTGCACTTCCTCACAACAGGGGAGAAGAGGCGGCGTGCCGTGAAGGGGACACATGCCCCGTATCCATCTGGTCGTACACACAGAACACCGCGGGCTGCAGCAGTGGGCGTGACGCCGCCATGTCCACCTTCCTGTCACGCCGGGCTACTGGAAAGTTTGTGAGTTGTCCGCCGCTCCGCCGTACTGTATGTGCCGTCTGACTGGAGAACGGGGCTGTTCCTCCGTGCTCGCTATGGATATACTACGTGTACAGCGGCAGTGACGGGCACCATGAAGCCGGGCACACGTACCGTCAGGGGCCGCTGTAGGTAACACAGGAGGGCGCTGGATACGAGCTGCACACGGAGGATACATGTCACTACCATGTAGAGCGGTCTGTAGCCACTGACTGGAGAGTGCACGCTTTACAGACTAGAGACTCGGTGTGTGCCGGGGATGGGCGGACGGCAGAGCAGCCCGGCCTCAGACGGTCGGACACGGGCGTACTCAGGTTCGGACATCCCTTCCAGCACTGGCCGGGGGCCGATAAGGGGCCCAGCAGGGGTGGCCGCCTCCACGTCTTCGCCCCTGGCCAGGTACCCGTACATGCACGGGGGGCATTCGGCGGCAGCGGCTGGGAGTGGAGCCGGGGGCTCGGAGCACACGCCGCCGGCATTGGGCTCACGGAGCAGATCTGTTGGAGGAATTCGCAGCCAGGCCCAGCTCAGTCAGGCCGGGCTCAATATCCCGGGAGCAGCGAGGGACTCTGGCAGCAGCACCCCGGAGGAGGGAGGCAGAGAGCGGGCACCGGGGGGAGGAGGAGGCGGCTCCAGGCTGCTGATCGGATCGCTGCCCTCTCACCTCTCCCCGCACCTCTTTGGAGGTGAGTAGTGTGACATCACGTGACACAAGTCCCTATGTAATGCTGTCACCCCCATGTACTGACAGCACCCCTCGCACATTTGCAGGCTGTGTACTGCTCTCCCCAGTGGTGAATGCCTCCTGTAGCCAGGATCAGCTGCGTCTTGTGTCACCAAAAGTGACAAGCCTTAGAGCTGCCATAGGACTTGTCACCCAGCTTCTCCAGACTCCTGAGTGACAGGTTGGCGAGAAGAAATGCTTCATACAAGGGCTTCCTCTCACCTGATCTACAGCTCTGGGGGATAGCCTGGAAGGCAGTGGGGAGATGGTTTATGTCCAGTGCAGCACCTAATGTCAGTGATGGACCCCTGACCAAGGGTTGGCATCAGGAGAGGGATCCAACACCATGGCCTGGTCCTCTGCCGGTGTCCAGCAGCCACTTCTCTGTTCCTTCCACCTGTTAGAGTCCATTCACACCACTGTATTTTTGGTCCGAATCCAATCTGCATTTTTTGTGGATGAGGCGTGGGCTCACTCATTTTAATGCGTGTGCTGACCACATCTAAAAAAAAAAATATAGAACTTGACCTATTCTTGTCCATTTTGTGAACAAGAACAGGCATTTGTTATAGTGCGGGACCTATGGAAAGGGAAAATATGGGCTGTATCCGTGTTTTGCGGATTTGCTATTTGCATACAGCAAAACTGACACGGTCGTGTGAATGCCCCATGGGGAGTTGGCACTGATGACCATGGCTGATGTGATGCTGGGTCCTAGATACTTGAAGGCTCCCCCAGGAGTAGGAGGTGTCTTTAGGGAATGGCCGCTTTCACACGAGCACATTGAACTCGTAGCATGTGTCTGTGGCAGCTCCTGTACTGACCTCCCAGCGCTGACCGGGTCGCATAGCATTATATTGATTTATGATGCTGTGTAACCCTTAGAGTTCTGGAACGTATTGGATAACACTGACATAATGCTGTCAATGTTATCCAATACATTCCAGAACTGTAAAGGTGGATTTACACGGGCCGATTGTCGCGGAGGAGACCTCCTTCACAGTATGAAGACGAGGGATCACTATAGCAGTCCCCTGTCCCTATACTGAGTCATGGCTTCTGAGCAGCAGATCGCTGTTTAGACCATACAATACGATGCTCAGAAGCCATGATCGGTGGTGACTGCACAAGCGTTTCCCTTGTTCATCAGGTGATGGCCAGATTGTCGGGAACCACTGTTCGCAGGAACGCTTGTTACTGATAACCTAGACGATTATCGATGCATCTAAATCCACCTTAAGGGTTACATTGCATCAGAAATAAATATAATGCTATGCGACCCTGTCAGTGCTGGGAGGTCGGGACAGGAGCTGCCGCAGACACATGCTGCAAGTTCAATGCGTTGAACTCACTCGTGTGAAAGTGGCAATGTATGCATTTCTTCTCCATGGACAACATAGATGTTATCTCCAGTGCGGCTGTGTTCCCCAAGATGAAAGTGGGGTGACTAAATAGTGAACCGATGCTATATTACATAGTTTAGTACTCCAGCAATGTTTATAATATGCCATAGTTTTGATCGCTGGGACCCTCAGCAGTCATGAGAACGGAGGTCCTGGAGCGCCCCATGAGAACGGAGCAGTGTGTGACCATCACTACTTTCACTGCTGTGGGGCTTTCCAAGATGGTGCAAGTGCTGTACTATAGAAGAGAATAGAGCGATGGTCACGCATGTGTACCCGCTGCTTCATTCTCACAGGGCATTCCAGGACCTCTGCTCTCGTGATCAATCAGGCCCCATCATTTGGATGGGTGATAAGTATTGTTAAAGGGTAAGTAACCGTTTGTTGGGGGCACTGCTCAGCGCGCGCCGCCCTTTTCTGCTTTTGTCTTTTGATGTATGGATCCGTAATCTACATGATTATGGGGGCAAAGGTTTAGCTACATGACCCATCCTGCCGTGAAATCCTCGGTGTACCAGTCACCGCCATATGTACGGCTGCACCGCTATGTCTGTTAAAACAGTTCTGCTGATTGCTGGGAATCCCAGAAGAACATCTTGGAGAACCCTTCACGTGATTCTGCATTTTCTACTTCTCGATGACCTCGTTAATATGTAATGCAGTATTATTTCTCAGGTTCCGGTGTATTTCTCATGGTGCAGTGTTGGATACTGCTGTATGATAAATGGTGCTCGCGGTGGATTACCGATTGATATGGTTTGCCATGAGATCAGTGAGCAGCAGAAAGATTGCATTGGAATGAAATAGTTGGTGTGGCGCTCCTGGAAGTATTACTGACTCCGGGTGACGTCTCCACTAGGTATGTGCAGTACCGGTGTACTGGAGCACAGACGGCCGGTGTAATAAGCTGTGTTAAGCCTGTCTGAAAGAAATGAGGCATCAGTAAGTGGCTTAGCACCAGCAGTAAACAAGGCCCGGCTTCTCCTTCCTCCCTTTACTCACCTTCTTATTGTACTTGATGATCTGAATGGTAATCATTCAGAAGATAAGAATTTAGGAGACCTTCAGTGGATGACAAAGCATAGGGCATCTAAAGATGGATTTACACGGGACGATTCTGCAGCTGATTGTCGGGAAGGAGAGTCGGCTGCTCGTTCAGTGAAGGAGAACACACATTTACATGCAGCGATCTCCTTCACTGTATGAGGACGATGGAACTTTAACATTGCATGAATATTTTTGAAGGGGTTGTCTGAGAGATCAAGACATTAAAGGGGTCGCCCCGACTGGGACATTGATGGCATATCACTAGGATATCCCTTCAGTGTCAGATAGGTGCAGGTCCCTGAGGTGAAAACTGCACCTATCACTAGAATGGGCCCCTCAATGTGACGGAGAGCGCACAGTGCATGTGCAGAGTGCTCTCTATTCATCTCTATGGGAGTTCTGAAAATAGCCAAATGAGCACGCAATTGGCTGTTTCCGGAAGTCCCATAGCGGTGAGTGGAGGTGGCTGCGCATCCCCGGCTGCACTCTTCTCACTTCAGGGGCCTCGTTCAGGTGATACAAGTGACATCCGTATTCCATCAATGTCTGAGGTGGGAATGATTAGGGATGAGCGAATCAACTTCGAATGAAACATCCGATTCGCATATAACTTTGGTTCAATACTGTACGGAGCAAGCGCTAGTATATATTGGCTCAGATGAGACGAAGTTATTACAGTACTTAGCCAAGTCTCGTGAGACTTCGTGTAATAACTTTGTGAATTAATCTAAAAAAAAAAAACATTTCCCGAAGAGAATGATTGTTTGCTTTACAAAATGCATTTGTACTTGTAATATAGTAGCATACTCCTGTACTGTAATGCATCACGGATGCACAGGCTGCGTTTAGGGCAACACTAATGTGCCCTAACAGCCGAATGACTGAACTTACAGTTCTGGGGTCTTCTAGGTCTCCAGGACTTACTCAGCCTCCGATCCGATCATTGGGACCCAATCGGAGGGGGAAATCCCCTCTGATCATGGTGTGGTCACAGAGTGGCAATCAAAGAGTTATCGTTTGGGATTGGAACTGCCTCCAATCCTGGCCGTTCAGTGAAAGGCTGCCCTAAAAATCGGAGCTGTTACAGTTAATTCGTAGAGCATGAGCGCCCACAGAAGTCCTCAGCTCCCTCTAAAACTGTGATAACAAAAAACATTGGATGGTCCTTAAAGGTGTAAAAATGATTCCCCTGGCACTCTAGGGCTGATGTACCATTGTCCCCAGCCGTCTTTATTTTCCTGGAAGGATGATGTGCCGTCTGCAGCCAATCATTGGCCTCAGCAGTCATATGCTATACATTTGTGTCACCACTGAGGCCTGTGATTGGCTGCAGCAGGTAGTAATAGATTTTCATGTTTCCTTCAGTTACTTTAAGTTCTTAATTTCTCAGAAAACTTCACCAAAAGAAAGTATTATGACTTTTTTATTTTTTATACTAGTAACCTTTTGAAGTAAGGAAAGTTTCTGGATCCAGAGTGTACAGTGCATAGTTACTAATGCTGGCGTACACATAAGAGAATCGTCACCCTGGCTGACTAGGGATAAGGATGAGACTAGCGCCTTCCAGAATGGGGAAGGATCAGGCTGATTCTCATTTCCCTAGCTCCTGCTATTGGAGAGGTTTGAGGTAGGCAGAAACTAGAGGACCTGTCGTAGTTTACAAATGCAAACTGCTTATCTGTTCTGATTCCTCCCATTCTGTAGATGTGGCCCCCGATGTCTGGTGCCAATTGATGAAGTGATGGTCCAACTGGGCGAAGGCCTCACTCTCCTGACTAGGCTCTGATGCTGTCCATAGCAGTTAGCCGCAGAGCGATGCAGAAGCACAGTGCGATCTCAAGGACTGTTTTGTCTGCATTTCTACTGTTGGAAGTTGGCAAATCAAAAACACAAAAGTTTTTTTTCTTGTTAATGGGATTTTCCAATACTGCCAACAGCTAAAAAAACCTAAACTTATAACCTCCATCTTCATGGTGTGCCACGCTAAATGCTGCTGTTATCTCAGTGATCTCATTGCGGCACATCCGGTGCCCAGTATAGTTGGTATTACATTGCCTGATCTCCAGGCAGTGCAAGCGCTGGTGGAAGAACACATCCACCGGCCTGACTACACAGGCTGATGCATACTGAAGAGGAACTTTTCGCATGTCGCAGTGACCTTGTCAGAAGCTTTGATGGGTGGTAGGGCGGGTGCTGAGACTCCTGATAGCGGCGTTTTTGTTCCCCTTTATATCAGCTATATGCTGTGTCCCTTCAGCTTTGATTCCAAGCACTGAACCAAGATGAGCTGATCTAAGGAGAAGGGTCCAGCGCTCAGCTGCAGGCTTCTACCCCTTAGTGTTCTCTATCATTGACTCCCACCTATCAGAACTTCTGACACGTCACTAGAACTAGGCTAGGGCTGCGCAGTGACACTGGTCGTGGCCAGGATCGCTGTGTAGCGGTGATCCCATAGAAATGAATGGGATTGCTGCAACAGTCACAAGAAGTCCGGACGTGTTGGATTTCTTGCAACTATCACAGCAATCCCATTCATTTCTATGGGATCACCTCTACTAGTGATCCTGGCCACGACAGCTAGCCCTAGCCTTACACTTTGTTTCCGCAGCTGTCCCTAAAATACTATGGAAAATGCTTTAAGTTATGCAGTGGCGCAGTATTGATGAGCTATCCTCTTCTTCCTCTTCAGAGTTTACCTGCGTGTCATCTCCAAGGAATTGGACAAGGAGCTGTGATTACAAAGGAGATGGTGCTCAGGTACACTTTATAGAGGAAGCACCCCTCATACAGCTGATTGATGGGGGTGCTGGAAGTCGTCCCCTCTGCTGGTCTGATATTGATGACCTGTCTTGAGGATAGGCCATCAATATTACACCACTGCAAACCCCTTTAACTTGTGACCTTTTCAAAATGTAACTTAATTGTCCAAATTTTCCAATTTTCTTGCCCATAGTTCACAGATCATACGCGAAATGCAATTGATGCGTCTCCTTCTGTTATCTGCTCAAAATGTCCTAGTTCCAGTCTTCAGTTTCAGGTTACGAGCACTTCATCTTCTGCATACCAGACTACGTGTTTGAGCTTCTTTATAAATAATCCTGAGAGAAAAAAACTCCAGAAAACATTTAGCAACTCCTAAAAAAGCGAAATAAATGTGCGGCTGCACGTACGCTCGCAGGCTGCCGTGGAGGAGGTGTCATTTACTTGTCAAAAAAATGTGCAAGCTGAAAGGGTACGGCCACACGTGGTGGGTTTGCTGCAGATTTTCTGCCGCGGGCTTGCCGGAATCCCACAGCAGCCAAAACTGCACAAAATTGGCTCAGAAAATCTTGTGGAAATCCTGCGTGTCTGCCGTAAATTTCACCTGCAGTCACAATTGACATGCTGTGGATTTAAAATCTCGGATCATGCGCATACTTTGTGGCAAATTTCATCACTTTGCTGTTGCTTTGAACATTGCATTTTCCCCACACATATCTGCTTCCGGTTTCACGATCTGCATATAACGTGGTTTGGCAGACCGTATCACTATTGTAAATGAAGGGCAGATGTGGCAGACAATTATCGGGAGGTAAGCAATCCTTCCTGGCAATCGCCTGCCCGCTAGTGGAGGAGACTGCTGATATTACATGCAACGATCTCCTCCGCAGCACTGAGAGGAGTGATTGCTATGCCATCGCTCGTCCTCATGCTGTCTAGTGGTTTGTCGGAGGCAGATCGTTATTGGACATCACAATCTGCCGCCATAATTTGGATTGCCTGATGATTGAGCGTCTGCTCGTTCATTGGGCAGTCGGCGGCACTATTACACTGCCAGATTATCACTAACGAGTGTTCATATGGATACTCATTAGCTGAACAATCGGCAGGTAATGCAGGCTTTACTGTAAATGTTTATTCCTCAGTCATAAAGCCATCGGTGCCGTATAACGCCGTCTGCTTGTGTCACCGGTTAAAGGTCGTGTTTGCTTATTGTGTATTTAGGAACCTAAGAAAATAAAAGCTCCAACACTTTGTGGTATTAAGCAAAAGACCAGAATTTTTATTCTGCTTTGTCCTCATTTTTCTTTGGCACGAGTCCCATTTCCTTAATGGTTTTTCATGTATTTCGACACGAGGCCTGCGATGTCTTCTGATCTCCTTCTGCAGCGCTCAGACTTCAGTCAGGCTGTTTCCTTCTAATCCTGCAGCTTGTTCTTGGTTCACAGACAGTCATTCCATCATCTGTGTCACATCCATTGTAATTGGAATACCGAATCAACATCTCATTTCCAGGAAAAGCTATTAGGAAAGACGCTCTCTTGTCACTGTTACTTCTAGATAAATGATGGTTGGCCGTTATAGCAGCACCTTGTGGACAGGAAGTGATGTTTCTGCAGTTGTGCGCTGGGCGGTTCTTCAGCCTCACGTGTTTCATCGTTCTCTGGCATGATTGCTTGGGGATGAGAGATAAGGGCTCATGTGATGGTAAATCTTATTACATTAACCTTGAATGCATTCATATTCATTGCTTATGTGTCATTAAACGTCTGTAGAAAATGATTGGACTTGATGTTTATTTCACATGGTTGCACATTGGTTTTTCCTGTTGTCTTGACAGTGTTTTGCATAGTTTATTTTCAGTCTTTATTGCCTTCATGGCCATGATTTCAAACCTTGGCATAAGTGTTTAGAGGTTGTCTCACTTCAGGAAATTCATTTTTTCCATACACTGCCTTGTTTCCAGGGGTTACGACCACCCTGTAATTCTATGTAATTCCACATTGGTGGTCGTGCTTGCACCCTAGGAAAAAACGACCACCCTGTAATTCCACATTGGTGGTCGTGCTTGCACTCTAGGAAAAAAAAGTGCCAACCTCTCTGGTGGGCAGGACCATGGGAGCGTGCATAGGCACGCATGTGCTCCCATCCCGGCCCCTGCTGCAGCGTGGATACAAGGTGAATGGGCGGTGCTGTGCATACGTGCCTGTGTGCGCACCCGTGGTCTTGGCCACCAGAGAGGTGGGCGCTATTTTCCTATACTGTGCAAGCACTGCCACCGCTGCTGGATTGCAGGGTGGTCGTAATCCTTGGAAACAACCAGTGTATAATGTGATGGAAAAATGAATCCAGCTAGTAAAGGAGGCAATATGGACAATCACAATACATTAGTAAGTGGCTTGTATTAACTTTATCTACATGATAAATACCACTTGCTGAAATGTTACTCTGTTCCTAGCCATGTGTCCTGCCTCCCACAAAGCCACCTCATGAGAGGTTTCCATAACATGTAGTGTGTGGACTCCTGATCATCACCGCTGTATAAGCTTGTTGGACATGCCATTATATAAGATCATGGGCATTAATAGGAAGCTGTGCCCCTTTTGTGGCCTTTGCTTTAATGGGAAATACTGTCTCGACAGTCTGTTGGAATTGGTTCTCCTTCTGCCTTTGTGATGTCGGGCACTGATGGCTCGTCATTGGCGTTTCACATCATCTCAGATGTGTTTGCTAGTGTGGAGATCAGGGCTCCTCCACTTTTTAGACTTCCCTATGGGGGGCTGCTGATACATGAGAGGACATTTTCCCTCACGTTGTCTAAAATGTCCTCTTATGCTGTACTATTAACATTATTCTTCAATGGAAATAAGCAGCCTAACCCAACCTATACTATAAATCCTCCTACACCAAATTTTCCAGTAGGCCCTGAGCTTTCCTGGAGGTTTCGTCTTCCAGCATCTGCCCATCCCAGACCTCCATCAGACAACACGTTTCCACTGCTCTGCAGTCCAATGGCAGGGTGCTTTACACCACTCCAGCTGAAGCTAGACATAGTGCTTTCATGCTTAGCCTTGTGTGCAGATGTTCGATCATGTAGACCCATTACATGACCCTCCTGACGCAGTTCTTGTGCTGATATCGCTTCCATGGACAATCTGGAACTCTGTAGTGAGCTTCTTCTTTATTGTTCTTCATGGCTCGGTGGCTTCCTCTGTAAGGTTTGCATGGTTCTGCTTTGTGATGGAGCTGTTGTCTCTCTTATACACTTCCACTTTTCTGTAATACTGCTTACACTTTACCAGGGCAGCTCAGATCTGACTTGTGGTAAAGCTAGCATCCTGTGGCCATGATCAAAGTGGTTTTTCCGGGACCCAGTGGGTCCCACCTTAATTACACATCCACTCCTCTGAAGAAGAAAGTTTGTAATGTAGAGTACTGAGACTTCTGGCCTGTGTGAAAATAAAATACAATGTCAGTGCTCCTTACACTTGATGGAACAATGCTGACTGCTCTGTGGCATGAAATTGTTCTGTATTGCAATCAAATACGCGTCGTTTTGTGCCCTAGAGTGGTCAAGGCAGGTTCAGATGCCGTTCACATTGTGCTGTCCCACAAATGCTTATAAATGTGCAGGTCACGTGTACACATAACTTTCATAAGTTTTCCATGAAGTTGTTGCACTGTAAAGTTTCTAGGAGAGACATAATGGAGTAAATTTCAGAACATGGCTTTGCCACGTTTATGGGACCTGTCGCATCAAGTTTTAAACCATATAATTTATGATGCAAACCTCTTATCTATGAAGCAAATGCGCTAAAAAGAATAACCTGCTGTGCCCAGCTTGCCTGGTTCGGGTTTCCAGTTTGAAAAGTGATGTGGCTTGTGAAAAGTGAGTCTATATGAGCATGGGCAGGAGATGCGGAAACGTATTTCTTTTATTAAAAAGATGTATTGTATCACATATGCTTCGCTCGATCCCTCTCCTCTCATACGCCCCCTCAATCACTGCACAGTGAAAATGAAAGTAGTATGTAGCGCCAATTGACTGGGTAGAAGGACCTCTACATTAGAGATTTGGAACAGCTGAAAAGGCCGATTTAAACTTTTCTGTCAGCACCGTTTCATGACGCAATGTCAATGATGCTGAACAATGGAAGATTTCGGTCTAAACGTTGATCTGCCTTGTTGAAATGTTTTCAGTCAGTGCTGTAGTCATAAAGTTCTTATCGGTTTCCCTTCAGTTGAAGCCCAGACTAGGCCAAAGATAATTGGAGAGATCGATCTGTAATTTGTCATTCTAAAGGCTATATTAGACAGTCCGATTGTGCAGGCGATTGTCAGTCCTTCCCGGCAATTGCCTGCTCGCTAGCAGAGGAGAACGATGCTATCACATGCAGCGATCTCCTCAGTATAGGGAGGAGCGATCATTATACTATACTGAATCATTGTTTGCCGGCAGCAGATTGTGATTAGACACCACGATCTGCCGGCTGCAAGCGATAATTTTTAACCTGTCTAAAGATTTGGATTGCTGAATGAACGATCGTTAGCTCGAACATCAGGTAATCTGCAGCGGTATTACACCGCCAGATGATTGTTAATGAGTGTTCCTACGAATGCTCGTTAGAAGTCATCTAATACATGCTTAACTCATGGCATTGTTGTCCGAGACGGCCTTCACAGACCAAGCATGAACGTCAAATCATTCAGTATATGACCATCTGAAATCCCTCATGCATGGCTAGCTTTCCAGCAAAATTTAAGTGAGAAAGATGCTGTGCGGGTGAACAATGTGCACATATGATATGTCCTCCTTCCATTCAAAATAGTCATGTAGTGCACTGAGAAAGTCTTCAGACCCTTTCATTTTTTTCACCCACATTTTATGTTGCGGCCTTGTGTTCAATAAAAAAAAAAAAGAATCAAGTTTTCACCCCATCAATGTGCTCTCAATACCCCAGAATGAGAAAGGGAAAACTAAATTTTAGAAATGTTTGCAAATTTATTAAACAAAAGACTAAAATGTCACATTGACCTAATTAGTTAGACCCTTTGCTATGATACTTGGAATTTAGCTCTGGGGGCCTCCTGTTTCTCTTGATCATCCTTGAGATGTTTCTATTCAACATGATTGGAGTCCTCCTGTGGTAAATTAATTGGACGTAATTAGGAAAGGCATATCCCGGTTTGTCGAAGGCCTCACAGCTCACCAGATTATGTGGAGAAGGGTACAAAAATGTTCTGTCGCACTGAAAGTTCCCAAGAGCATAGAGGTCTCCATAATTATCAAATGGAAGATGTTTCGAACAACCAGGACTCCTAGAGCTGGCAGCCCCTAAGTAATTGGTAGGGGAATGTGACCACTGTAAGAAAAGTGATCAAGAAACCAATGATCACTCTGAGCTCCTAAGATCCTGTGTGCAGATGGGAGAAGCTTCCAGAAGGTCAACCCTCAGGTTCAGCCTTCAACAAGATGGGGATCCTAAGCACACATTGACTACAACACAGAACTGGTTTAGGGACAACTCTGTGAATGTCCTTGAGTGGCTCAGCCAGAGCCCTGACTTGGACCCAATTGAACTTCTCTGGAGAGACCTGAAAATGGTTGTCCACTGTTGGGGGAGATCTAACGCGACCTCAACCCTTTGTCCACCTCTGTCCTAATTGATGTACTGAGGGCATACAGGAAGAAATACACCAGAATACAAGACTCGAGTATAAAATCCTCTCTCAGTAAGAGTAGGAGCGCAATGACTTGCTTTATTAGGCACACAGTGGTTTTTATATGTACATCAGAGGGGGCGTCCCACTGAGGCTCGTAGCATAGTTTCATTGGCTAAAATACAAAAACAAGAAAAGAGATGACACTTGGCATCTGCGCAGTGTGCATTATTGTACAAACAATGGTCCCCATCCAACCTGAGAGCTTGAGAGAAGAGTGGAAGATAATCCCCAAATCTGGTGTAAACCTTGTGACCTCATACCCAAGAAGACTGGAGGCTGTAATCACTGCCAGAGGTGTTACGTACTGAGTAAAGGGTCTGAACACTTAAGACTACTTTCACACTAGCGTTTTATAATTCCGGTATTGAGTTCCGTCTTAGGGGCTCAAAACCGGAATAAAACGCTTCAGTTTTGTCCCCATTCATTGTCAATGGGGACAAAACTGAACTGAAGACAACGGAGGCTCCTGAAAGCATTCTGTTCCGTCTTCAGACCGGAGAACAAACCGCAGCATGCTGAGGTTTTCTCTCCGGTCCAGGCATCCGCACCAAGACGGATCCGAATGACCCCCAATGCAAGTCAATGGGGACGGATCCGTTTGGTGTGACACAATGGTGAATGGATCCGCCCTCCATTGACTTTCAATGGAGTTCATGACGGATCCGTCACCTACACACAATACACACATACAGACATAGACATACACATACAAATACACATACATACTTACATGCTCCCCGGCAGGTCTCCAGAGCGCAGGAGGAACAGGACGGCGTGCACAGATGACGATTCCACCAGGCGCCCAGCAGAGGGCGCTGTGGGGAATTGTCACCTGTGCGTGCCGTTCTGCTCCTCCGGCGCTCTGGAGACCTGCCGGGAGCATGTAAGTATGTATGTGTATTTGTCTGTGTATATGTGTGTGTGTCTGTGTGACATGTGTGGGGCCGGAGCGCGGTTCCAGCTCCACACATGTCCCTGCGGCAGTCCGGATCCTGCAGCACCCTTCACCTGCTGGATCAGGACTGCCGCTAGTGTGAAAGAGGCCTTAGTCAATGCCAGATTTTAGTTTTTCCTTTTTGATGAATTAATAAAGATTTCTAATGTTGTGTGTTCACATTATGGGATATTGAGTGCAGGAGGAGATACTGGATTTATTTATTTATTTTTATTTAGCATAAGGCCCTGACATAACAAAATGTGAAAAAAGTGAAAGGGTCTGAAGACTTTCCAAATGCATTGTATATAATTCCTCTCTGGCGGGGAGTCGGTAAGCCAAAGCCCCGACTCCAACTCCGACTCCTCAATTTCCCCCAACTCCAACTCCTCAATTTCCCCGACTCCGACTCCCTCATACATGGCACATATTTAAGTGATAACTTTAAACAAACTTTGCATAAATCAATAGTACAGATATGTCATGACAAAAAGAGTTTGTAATTAGAGATGAGCGAGCATGCTCGAGTGCCATTTTTGCGTATTTGCGTACGCATTTTAAAATTCGTACACTATTCATACGCATATTTTAATCTATACGCAAATGCGTATGAATAGCATACAAATTCAATTTGTACGCTATTCGTATGCATTTGCGTATAGATTAAAATATGCGTATGATTAGCGTATGAATTTTAAAATGCATACGCAAAAATGGCACTTGAGCATGCTCGCTCATCTCTATTTGTAATATATATTTTACTAGATATCTATACTCTGAACTTCCAGTATCAGGCTTCTCTGGGTAAAGCTCACTAAGGACCTGATGTATGAAAACTGTCTAGGTCTAAGACTTTCTTTGTTGCCCATAGCAACCAATCAGAGCTCCCCTTTCATTTCTCCAAAGCACAATATGAAATGAAAGGGGAGCCCTGATTGGTTTCTATGGGCAACAAAGAAACTTCTACACCTATGCAGTTTTCATACATAAGGCCCTAGGTGTTTTACATCAGAGGAAAAGCAAACTAAAACATAAAGCAGAGAGAAGATGCAAGAAGTGATTTATGCACAGTTTATTGAAAGTTTAGACACACTAAGAAGTACTTGCCTTAAAGGGGTTTTCTCAGCACATTGATTCACTGGCTGACAGGCAGTTTACACGCACTATGTCTCCTCAGTCTGTGGGGGGGGGGGGGGTCTCCAGCAGTTATTAGCATATATTAAGTTACTCTGACAGAGCAGGAGATTGTGATCTCTAACACAATTACAGGTAAAGCCATGCTTTTCAGTCCTCAACAAATTTTGCTTACTGAGGTCACTCCTGCTCTCAGCCAATCAGATAACAGTCTTTCTGGTCTGCAGGTTACCATAGAAACCTGTGTACAGTGAGAGACCTGCTGAACTGTCTATAGTTCATGACTAAAGTAAAATCTACCGACCACTGTATTTAGAAAATGTCTTCTTTTAACTGTCCCTTTATGTTGAAAGCTAATTTTTGTAACTAGTGAGAAAAATCCTTTAATCCTGTTTTCTCTAGCAGATCTGAGATGAGTACAGCCGTTCCTTCCCAGTGCCCTTTTCCTCTGATCTGTAGCAGATGAGCTTCACTTCTGAGCATCTATAAAGGGCAGCACACAGTCATCTCAACTGAAAGCCTAGATCCTTAGTTCAGGAATAGAACAGACATTTCTAGGACATTTCATCATGTTCCCAAATTCTTATGAAAATATATTCAGCACATACTGCACTGAACTAAATGTACCAATTTATTATATATTTTAGGAGTCGGACCATTTTACGCCGACTCCACGACCCACGACTCTTATTTACTAGCCCATATGTCAGTAGTACTGAGGGATGTCATCACTCTAGTAGCTGCAGGTTACTACGCATAGTATAGTGGCCCTGCTAGTTGAAGACTACTTACATTGTCACCCGGATCAACAAGTGGGGTTGATCCTGCTGATTAAAACGCTACCTGGATGGTGAAAGTCCGTACAACTACAGCACATGTGCAGCAAGCCTGTGTCCGGCTGAAGCAGATGTGCTGCGCATGCACGAAAACTGTTCACTACTGTAGGTCCAGGTGAGCGGCCGGGTCAGTCAAGGTGCAGGGGATGTGGAAAACTGAGGTGCTAGGGTCCTCCCCCGGGTGCACTGAAACCCTTATTTCCATATGAAAGAAAACTTATTTCCCTGGACCGGTGAGATGGATTTTCGCCATCCAGGTATTATTTTAATCAGTACGATCAACCCTTCCAGGCAGAATGCTTGTTTTTATGTACTTGACAGGTCCTGTTTTAAGGGGTTGTCTGAAAATTTATTGGCAAAAATGCTATAAAAATACAAAAAAAAGCTTACTCTTGGATGATGCCTTTAATTTGCATTTCATTCTTTGTAGAGCAAAAACTGGTTAATGTGTTTGGGCCTTATCGCCGGTAATGTTATTGCCCTTGTTCTTTAGACCAGTCACAACCCTTGGATCCTGGTAGCAGCTGTGTCCTGAAGTCTCAGAGGAATTTCCCTACAAGAGAACTTTGAGCTTTACCTGCTGTGAGCAGACCTGTGCCTGCCGCTCTTAACCCTTCTGTGGCCATACCAGTAGAAGATATTATTGAGTGGTAGAAACCACTGGGCACACACCAGCGTGCCCTTGGACAAGAGGCATGTATGTGCTCGCCGCTCTGTAATGCTCAGCCTGTGCCCGGGTTGGGTGGTTATTTATGTATTCGGTATATCCGTTCTAATCAAGCACTGTTTTCCTCAGTTTTCAGATGTGACTTCACTTCTTTTTTAGAAAACTATATTTTTTGCTGTCAGACTGTATTAGTACTATTCTTTCTCATCCCTTTAAGTCACACGCAGAGTAATCCAGTATTTCTCAGTTATTTATGTATGCTGATACGACTGTCACATGACTGTTTATCACATGCTAATTGCTATTCCAGGAAGAGAGTTATAAAGGCTTATTCACACGAACGTGTGCCGGCTGTGCCCGTACTGCAGCCCGCAGACGGTGTACATCAACTGCGTGCTGACCGTATCACAGACACAGACCTATTCGTTTGAATGGGTCCTCAACCCGGAAGATAAGGAGCAGAAGGCCACGGAAGGACTGCAGAGCACCTCCTTGCCATTTCCGTCTGTGCATCCACACCGCAAAAAAAAAATAAAAAAATTTGAATATATATATATATTTTTTTCAATTTTGCTGTGTGGATTGATCGCAGACCCATTCAAGTTGACGGTGACCATGCATTAGGGACCGCAATTTGTGATTTCCCCAATGCACGGCACATGTGTATGAGTCCTAACTAGTGCTATGGTGGTCTGTGAGTTGTGAAGCTTACAGGGGTTATCCCACAAAATATATTCTAGTTTTCAAACCGCTGCCGGAGGATGTGCCTAACTTATGATGAGGTGCAGGCCTGGTAATAATTGAGGCAGATGATCCTGCAGTCTGTGCGCCTATACAGAAATCTACAAGAGCTCAGAGTTACCGTAGATTTCTGGCTTCATTTATACCAGAAAACTTGCATGACCCTCTACTCCATTAGGACAAGAATAAGGTCCCCCCGTTCTCTGAATTGGCGTGGATAGGGGATAACTTCACCCCTAAAGAACTATTTTGGGGGATTGTTTAAAATTTTTGCATTGTCTCATTGAAACCATGACTTTTATCCTCTGACGTAACCATATGAGGACTTACTGTTCAGCTTTTACTCTGTTATCTTTATTTTATGTACAGTCGCTGACAAAAAAGATATCAGACGGCTGCGGAACTGGGCATGCTGTTATGTCTCAGGCCGATATGGAAATGATTACAGGTTTGGTCTGATTAGACACTGGGTCTTGCCCAACTGCTTTATAAAAAGGCTCTCAGAGGCTACTTTTCAGTACATTTGGGGAGAGACCATTGACCAGCTTGGACTCCACCTACAAATGTGAAGGATCTAAGCAACATCTGGTGGAAAATGTGCTGCTGGTATACCGTAAGGATCCTGTATGCCTCCATGTCCAAACATCTCATCTTGTATCCAGGCTAGAGGTGTCCCAGCAGGGTACTAGAGCCTCATCAATTGTACAAATTTTTTTTTTTTTTTAAGTCCCACTAGGGGACTTCACATCATTTGGTAGGCTTTAATGCATTAGTACAGCAGTCACTGTAACACTGATAGGTTGCGCCCGTGGCATATAGTCATGGCAGAACTGGATGCTGCCATGACCACGCTTTGGCTCCCTGCGATTGCACTTACGGGGGCTGATGAGGACACGGCTTTCCCTCTGCCTAGATGCCGCTGTTGGTATTGACCACAGCAGCTAGGGAGTTAAACATCCAGGGAGCTCGGCTGTCAGTCAGTCTGCACAGGCATGTCTGATATCGATTTCACTATTCTACTGAACTCAGCAGTTGTTTTAATGTTGTGATTTTCCCATTAACTGGAAGAAATCCAATTATTGTTTTGGGGTTTTTTTTAGATTTTTTTTTTTTTCTCGAAACCTTTTTTAAAGTTAACATTTGTTTGTTTTTTAGTCAGAGTAAGGAACATGTGTGACCCTCTGACGGTAGATATACTACTCTGTACTGCTTCTGTATTGCAGTATATTACGGTATGTATGTCGGCGTAAGGGCCCATGCGTGTTGTCTGCATCCGTATGTCCGTTCCATGGCTCCACAAAAAAAAATAAAATAGAACATGTCCTATTCCTGTCCATTTTTTGGATAAGAATAGGCGGCTTTAACAGAGGACAGAACGTACCGATGAATAAGCTATTCCTCAGCAAATGGCAAAAGGGTAGTAAAATATTTAATCTAAAAAACAGTTGACAAATGCATTATATTTTGGTATTATATGAGCCATTGATATTCTGTTTTACACAATTAGTACATGTGGTGTGGAAGCTCCTGGCCCATATAACTAACATATACCCATAGGTCCCAATGCACACTATGCTTCACCCATACACTGTTCCAAGCAGAGGCATCCACTATGTGATTACCGTGACATATGTCTCTGGTGTAATGTGAACAGTGTCTTAAATATTTGGTGCCATTTTAAATTGGATGATTATCCCTGGCAGTCTGTGTCATTTACAGGAGAGGTATGACTGGAGGGAGGCTCACAGGGCCGCAGGCTACGCGGCTGGTTTGGTGGCAGACCACACGTGGTCTGTGATTTCGATAGCTGTAATCCGTGACTAAGTAAATAATCCAGCCTGCAGGTTAAACAGTGTAACAATTAGATTATTAATGCGGCAGGAGTTATTTTAAGGCAGCGCTGTACGCTTGTCTGCTGGAGGAACAGGATTTTCCAGGTTTATATATCTGTTGCCGGTCTAATTTATGTGCAGCGTTCACTTTTGTGATCGGATATTCAGAGGATGGATGAGATTGCTGTAAAAACATTGAGATTTGCATAGCAACCTTGCAGACCTCAGCAGAAAGCCACTTCCTTTATCCCCCACACAACACCCTGATTATACTTAAGGGCTCATGCACACGAACGTGTGCCAGCAGTGCCCGTGCTGCGGCCTGCAATGCACGAGCACTGACCGTGGTGCATTCACTTGAATGGGGTCCGCATCCCACGGTCCGCACTGCAAAAAAGTAGAGCATGCACTACTTTTTTGCGGTGTGGCGGCACGGGCAGAAGCACCACGAAAGCACTCTGTAGTGCTTCTGTGGGGTTCCGATCCGTACCTTCGTTCCGCTTCTCTGGGATTGCATACCCATGATGCTGGGTGCACATGGCGGTGCCTATGTATTGCGGACCCACAGTATGCGGGCCACAATACTGCCACGGCCAGGCAATGGCCATGTGCATGAGCCCTAAGACTATGAAATTATCCATTCTGAAAGTGGTTCCTCCTGGAGGACCCTGATGAGGTGGAGACAGCAGTGTGTATGAGCCTCCCACAGCACTGCACTGACAACCCCAGGCGCTGAGGACACGCTCCCCTCTTCTCTTATTAAAGACAAGGTAATATAAATGTTGTCTCACAGTAGGAATATGACCAGGGCTAGAAAAATCGCAGGAACTGGGTAGGCAGTGTGCCAAAAATATGTTACTGGTGCCTAGCGTGTTTGGCTCCTGGATTGTACAGTGTTTTTCCACCCCTGAATCTGACAAACTGAGAAGTGTCAGGGTACCACTCCTGCAGCATTGGTTAACGTCCCTGAAAACTAGAGTACTATGGCACTGTTATGACATACAGGCCTTAAAGGGTTATCCCATGATTAATGTAAAACATGAAAATCAGACATCATATAGGACATGACAATCTCTTTCTAACAAAGCTAGAACCAGTCCTGTAACTTATATGGATCCAGAGATCTCTGCATTCATTGCTCTGCTAGAGTTATATCAAGCTGACAGCTCAAGGGGAGTGTCTTTTCTGCTGCAGCTCAGGGGGCGTCTCAGTTCACCCTATCTCAGCTCAGGAGGCAGTTGGATGAAACTGAGCATGTGCAGCCATCTCAGTGAGTAGGACAAAGAAATAATAAAAAAACAGCAGGTGGCGCCATACAGATACATTTTATTGACTAACTCAGTGGCTATACTAAATTACATGCCATAACAAAAGTATTCAGATCCATGAGCTGGTTTGAAAACTGTAGGATATTTTTTGTGGGACAAGCCCTTTAAGGGTAGATTCTCATGAATGTTTTTGGCCCTGGGTTTTAGCCCGGATTCATTGCCGAAATCCGGGCCAAATCTGCCCTAAAACAGTCTCTCGTTGTCTTCTTTGGGAGACCACGCCACTGTTTGTGGCCGGGGAATTTTGCCACATGTTTTTCAAGACCATACCGAGAATATAGTCGATTGGCTCTTGTTAGGCTACTTTCACACTAGCGGCAGCACGGATCCGGCACCTAAAGGGTGTCGACGGATCCGTACTGCCGCTATACATGTGTGGAGCCGGAGCAGCGCTCCGGCCCCACACATGTACACACACATGGGAACAAGACACAGACAGACAGACATACATACATACATACATACATACATACATACTCCCGGGACGCCGGCAGAACGTCTTCACGCGCCTCCTGCGCGCAATGATGACGATTCCCCACAGCGCCCTCTGCTGGGTGCAGTGGGGAAACGTCATAGCTGCGCGCAGGAGGCGCGTGAAGACATGCTGCCGGCGTCCCTGGAGTATGTGAGTGTGTATGTATATGTATGTAGCCGGATCCGGAATGATCCCCCATTGCAAATCAATGGAGGACAAATCCGGATTACTGGTGTGTCCACACCAAACGGATCCGTCCCCATTGACTTGCATTGGGGGTCATTCCGGATCCGTCTTGGTGCGGATGCCTGGACTGGAGAGCAAACCTCAGCATGCTGCGGTTTGTTCTCCGGTCTGAAGACGGAACAGAATGCTTTCAGGAGCATTCCGTTGTCTTCAGTTCAGTTTTGTCCCCATTGACAATGAATGGGGAGAAAACTGAAGCGTTTTTTTCCGGTATTGAGCCCCTATGACGGAACTCAATACCGGAATTTAAAAACGCTAGTGTGAAAGTAGCCTTAGGCCAGAAAATCTGCCCTTATCTGACCCTAAGGCCACATGCAAACGCAGATTAAGTACGATTTCCCCCGCTGATTCTCGTGTGTAATACAGTATGAGCAAAGTGCATGAGAGTTCTCAAATCTGTTCACAAATCTCATGTACACTTTGCTTTTTTTATTCTCTGCTGAAATTGACCTGCTTGACTAGATCTTGAAATCTGCAGCATGTCAACTCTTTGTGCTTTTCCTTTATGTGAATTTGCGCATTTTCAGTGCGAGGTGGGATCTGTAACAAAGTAGCATCAAGTCTCCACCAATAACTGCAAGTAACAGATGGGGGTTTCAGTGTGGAAATGCACAGAAATTCATGCAAAGTTTCTGCAAGACAGCCCGCACCCTTGTGCAGGGTACGAAATCCTATTTATGGCATTCCACTTGTAAGAAACACACGTAATCCGTAACATGTGCATGCACATAAAATCCACATGAATTTCCACAAAATTGCGGATTTTGGTACAGATTAGATACGGTTTTGCTGCACATCTCGCTCTTCCATTGCAAAAGGTGAAATCCACAGCAAAAACCGCAAACACATGAGGTCAGTTTCCACACAAATTGTACATGAGATTTCTGTAATCACATACACTTTGCTTTGTACTTTACTACGCTGTGGTTTTTCCGCATGGAGGTCCGAGCATATTCGGCAAGGTGTGCAGGTGGCCCGAGGCTTCTTTCAGACATAGAAGTATTGCAGATTTCTGGTACAGATTATGCAGCACTCAGCAGTACTAAATATATGCAGGAAGTTTTGAAAACCTGTGGATGTTCACGTGCCATTATACTGGAGAATAGTTGAGGATTTCCCCCCTTTCCAGGGCGTGACCTCCGCTGCACAATCTGCATATAAAATACTGGTTTGCAGCAGAAATAATCTGCACCTTCTGAACTCGCCCTTATGGGGAATCTTGCCGGGCACATTTTTTTTGGTAGTTTAGCCAATAATAAAGTATCATATCGGACATATCTGTGTAATATCTGTAAACACGTTAACCCTTCTACTGCTCTAAATGGAAAAATCTTTTATGCAGCACATAGCGATAATTGGGGTTAGAGATGAGCGAATGTGCTCATTACGAGCACTGTATCGCTCGGCTCCCGTGCGAACAAATGCCCGCAGGCATTGCGGATCCGTCCTCATTGACTTAAATGCAGCTGAGGACGGATCCGCAATGCCTACAGGCATTTCGCACAGGAGCCGAGCGATACAGTGCTCGTAACAAGCACGTTCGCTCATCTCTAATCGGGCTCTCAAAGTACCAAAAAGTTCTTATTTTATTACTGTCAGATAATTATGGCACTCGCCTTATAGTTTTCTTGCCACCCAGATTCTGATGTTTAACCGCCCATACATACAGCAACAGCGACCCTCATTTATCAGCAACTAGCAGATAGACCCAGCTTTGCCTGGGTATATTTCATCTATTTCATTTAATGTTTCTGTGTGTCGTTGCAGAGAGAAAGTCAATGCAGCTGACAGAAGTTGATTTTTTTACCTTCATTTTTTCAATCCCCATTGGCTGCGGAGTGGGAGGGGGTATGACCTGACTGGGTCGGGGGCGTGGTTTACCGGGACCTTGGGGGGGGGGGGGGGGGCTTTTAGGTCCTTCTTTTCAGGGTGGCCTGAATTATAGGTCAATGCCATAGTAATTTGAGGAAACACAATGGGTAGCAGTGGAAGAAAACACTGCTTCGCGCGGGTATATTTAATCTTATTTCATTTAATGTTTGTGTGTGTGTCATTGCAGAGAGAAAGTCTCCTTCCCACCCATTCCTGTAGCTGACAGAAGTTGATTTATACCTTCATTTTTTCAATCCCCATCGGCTGCGGAGTGGGAGAGGGCGTGGCCTGACTGGGGGCGTGGTTTAGCGGGACCTGGGGGGGTTGCTTTTAAGTCCTTTTAGTGGAAGAAAACATCTTTTATTACTACTGAACGGTAGTAGTCTAATATTAGTCTATTTCATCTAATGTTTCTGTGTGTTGTTGCAGAGAGAAACTCACCCTCCCACCCCTGCAGCTGACAGAAGTTTATTTTTACCTTCATTTTTTCAATCCCAATTGGCTGCGGAGGGGCAAGGGGGCGTGGCCTGACAGTCGGGGTGTGGCTTAGTGAAACCTGGAGCAGATGTTGTAAGTCCTTCTTTTGAGAGTGGTGTGAATCACAGGTCGGTGCCATGGTACAGTAATTTATGAGGACACGCAATGGGTAGCAGTGGAAGATTTACTACTGAACGGTCATAGTCTAAAATTAGTCTAAAACATAAGTTATATTTATGGTAACCGGAATACCCCTTTAACAGTATCATCCACAGCGCTCTGCCCCTTTAAAGCATTGAATAGAAATGACTGGATTGTTACCTGAGATCCTCAGCTGGCTGCTAATTACCTGGCTGTGTTGTTATGGAAACCTGCCCTCCCTGTGTGTGTCTGTGCAGAGAATGGCAGTTGGGGTTTAAAACCAATGCTGTCAGGCTAATATTGGCTAATGCAGGTCATATTTTGGGAATATCTCGGGAACGTTATGTCCTAGAGAGATGAGACCTGGTCTAAAACCTTCCCGGGCACCTGATGTACCTGTGTGCCGAATTTGGTGAAAATCGGTCCAGTAGTTTGGTCGCGCACAGAGGACAGACAGACAGAAACTCATTTTTATAATATTAAGAGAAAAGAAATGTGTAATCCTGCCCAATCAGTGCGCAGCTTTCATTTCTAGGGGGCTATTCACTTGACTGTATTTTCGGTCCGTGTCTAATCTAAATTTTTTTGCAGTTTGGATGTGGACCCATTCATTTCAATGGGGCTGCAAAAAAATGCGGACGACGCGTCATTCTGTCCACATCAGTATGTCCCTGCAAAACAGATACAAAAATAGACATTAGTACAATGGGGCCCGTGAAAAGTGCAGGATGAACACTAACCGCATCTGTATTTTCTGTATCCGTGATTTGAGGATCGCAAAAATGATACGGTGATGTGAATAGCCCCTAAAACCGAGATTTTTCAATGGCAGATATGGATATTAATACACAAAACTGAAAGTGTATACTTGGTAAAAAAAAAAGAAAACTGACCATGATTGATGCATTGGCTTATTCTATTAATTCCTGTGGGACTGAAGCTAATGCCAGAGCGCATCAGCTTTAATCGCTTCTTGGGCACAGATTGAAAATTTGACATGAAGTGTGAACCCAGTCCATTTACTGTACAGAGAAAGCGCTGTTTTCCATAATTTCTAAAGCTGCAGAGATGAAGCAAGGTTCTGGAGAGTCTACCAGACCTGACTCTGCATGGCGATCGGCTGTGTTCACATCTGCGTTTTTTTTTATTCAGGTTTTGAGATCCGGCATTGGCTCTCCAAACCTGAATAAAACGATTCTGTTTCATTTAATACATCCAGATGCATCAGTTTCATCCGGATCCGGTTGTATTAAATAGAAACTGAGCAAACTGGATCCGGCATGAAAATCATTGCAAGTCAAATTTCGTAAAATAAATGGCATGTAAAAATAAACACCCAGGAAAGCATGGGGTTTTTACATGCGGTATAGAAAGTGTGTGTAAAGGAGGTCTCGGCGGTCTACCTGACGTGGCCATGACTGTCCATATGTCAGGGCTAGATAGCCGTCTTCAGTCATGACATCTTTTCTTTAATAGGATCGCAGTAGGAGCTTCTAGTCATTACCATTATACAAGCAGTGATCATAGTATTAACAGTATGGGGGTATATGTTGATACTACCTACTTTGTGCTAATGACTATAATTTGATCTCAACATAGTGTAAGTCAGTGGACCAAGAGAACATTTGATTATGGCATCTTAAATGTCCGCGATCAATGTCCTTGCCGATCGCAGACAATAGCTTTTGTTTGAAACGGTAGAAACCCGGCAGCTGTGGTACCCATAGTCAGGCACCATATTTAAACAGACAACTTCGTCTAAAGCCTCATGCACACAGACATACCATATTTTTCGCCCTATAAGACGCACCGGCCCATAAGACGCACCTAGGTTTTAGAGTAGGAAAATAAGAAAAAATATTTTTCAGCAGATCCTCTTATCAGACTTCCCATAAATTTCAGGACATCACATCAGACCCCCATATCAGCCCTCCATGTCAGACCCCCAACAGACCTCAGATCAGCCCACTATGGCCCCATATCAGCCCACTGTGCCCCCATACCATCTCACTGTGCGCCCACCAGACCTCAGATCAGCCCACTGTGCCCCCATCAGACCTCAGATCAGCGTCTTGTGCCCCCATCAGACCTCAGATCAGCGTCTTGTGCCCCCATCAGACCTCAGATCAGCGTCTTGTGCCCCCATCAGACCTCAGATCAGCGTCTTGTGCCCCCATCAGACCTCAGATCAGCGTCTTGTGCCCCCATCAGACCTCAGATCAGCCCACCCAGCCACTTATAATAATCTTACTTACCTGTCCTGCGCTGCTGCTGCCCTCCGGTCCCGCGCTCCGCTCTCTTCCCTGCAGGCGCGCACTATGACCTGACGCTGACACTGCAGCGTCAGGTCATAGTGCGCGCCGGCAGAAAAAAGAGCGGAGCGTGGGACCGGAGGGCAGCGCAGGACAGGTAAGTAAAATTATTATAAGTGGCTGGGTGGGCTGATCTGAGGTCTGATGGGGGTCCCTACGTACAAGTGAGCGCTTCCTTATGGGGGGAAACAAGCGCGTCTTATAGGGTGAAAAATACGGTATGTTCGGTCCGATCCGGATCTGATGAGGACCCATTCATTTCAGTGGGGCCACAAAAGATGCAGACGCTGTTCTTCTCAAACTGAACTGAATAGCTGAAATATTGCCCTTGTATTATTTTATAATGGTATTTTATTGAGATATTAATGTCATTTACTGTAAATAAAAACCCTCATCACACTGAAAACTCAATTTTTCTTGTCTAGTGAGAGAGATCTGATATACGGTTATGTGGATTTTTTTTTCTCTTCATAATAAAATTCTTCCAAGTGCAGAACTCTCCTAGGCTTTTATCAGCCCACAGAGAAATCCCAGCTGGTGCCTTGTTTGTTTTCAGAGAGCCACATGTGGGTTTCAGTCTGCCAGCGCACAGCTCGAAAATGGTTCTGGTACCAGATATTCAGCTAGCATGATTCTTACCATATATAGCAGTCCATAATTGTGTGGTAGGTGCATTGATTGCACTTAATCCTGTCTAGGCCTCATGCACATGACCGTATTTTTGGTTCACATCCGATCTGCATTCTCTGCGGATCGAATGTGGACCCATCCATTACTATGGGGTGACAGCACACAGATGCCACTTGTGTGTTGGCCGCATCCTTGCATCCGAGCTGCATCTGCATCCGTGTGGCCGGAGCTGATGGATGCAGAGCCACTCAACTTGAATGGGTCCGTGTTCTGTCCGCATCGGAAAAAAAAGAGAGCATGTTCCGCTCTGTATCTTCTGGATAGCAGACCCAGTGCCCGGACCCGCTGTTTGAAGGCCACAATACGGGCATGGCTGGCACATTATTGCCCTTATTGTGAGCCAAAACCAGTTGTGAAGCCTACTCAGAGATCAGGTGTAAGGATTTGATTTTCTCCTGTTCTGTGTTTTTGCCCCACGTCTAATCTTGGCACAATAACTGACCAGATAACTGAATTTTCTTGGCTCCTGGGGGGGAGAAGTTCTGCTTTCTGTAATCTCTTGTGTCTTAACTGGAAAACATTTAGAAAATATGCATGTTTCTCGTCTGTTTCTGCGCATTTGCCGTGTGTTTACTGTCTAATTTTAGAAACAAAAATAAATAATACTTAGAAATATTCTTCTTGATTACGTAAAAAAAAGTCCTTTTATATATTTTAAGAGCAGGACGTCATGGTGACTTGTTTGTGCCGCTGTTGCAGTAAATTTGCAACCTCAGCGTTTCTCTGTGGGGTAAAAGTTTCGCAACAAACACAATAAATCCGGCCATTGAGATTTCAGGACACTTCCAATAACCAGCGGTTTTACAGTAACCAAAAGTTACCTCAGGATATAAAGTCAGTGGCCTGTGTATTACTGCAGGGCTGGTCCAAGGTGACAGAATGCCTTTAAGAAACAAGACGTCTTTCCACTTACGTATTCTATGCAGCTGTTGCTTGAAGGTTTTCATGTTTTGTCTTTTTTTTTTTTTTTGGCTGTAACCACGGAGCAAGTTGTAGGTGGTCCGAGATTACAGTTAAAAGCCACAATCTATATTTCTCCGAGATATCCTTGACTTTACATGATAAAGATATAAAAAGATACCAGCAGCTGTGGAGCGCTCCGCATACGTAATGGTCGCTTTTTTTCACACTGACCGCATGTTCCGGTGACTTATATTTTGTGAATATCTTCACCAAGTGACAGATGAAAGGCAGCGTATGCCTGGCCTTGTTCTAGCTGTGCACAGATGAATACTACCGCCAGGCCCCTCTGGCGTATATATTCCTGCGCTGACCTACCAGTTGCCAGGAAGAAAGCAGAAAGTTTAACATGACATTTTAGTTTCCTGGCTACTTGAATCACAGAAGCTTTTCTTTTGATGCGATTAAACTTAAGCTGATTTGTAAATGGGAATGGAGTTATAAACGCCCGGTGATATTGAGGTTAAGAAGACGCGTGCTCCTGCACAACCCTCCTCGTACGAAGGAACACATGGACAGCACCAGGGATTGGATTGCTGCATGTATTTCTGTACAGTTATATGGGGCGTAGCCTCGGGGCACTCCTTGGAGGAAATCCACTTGCCATTTCTATGCCGGATCCGGTTTTGAACCAATACCGTTGAATCTTACCAGACCTCATTGGCTTGGTCAGGTTTTCTGGAGAGGTTTTGACGAATGGACTGTATTAATGCTGGTTTGAGCAACTTGCCGCTGTAGTTTTTATACTGTGAATAAACACATTGGGGACAGCAGAAAATATGGAAAGTGGAAATACGGCCTAAAGGCAGCAGATCGCTATCTCTCCTGGTAACCTCCCGGCTCCACATACACGTTTGGTTTGGCTGTACATGTACCTCCTATTCAATGGAGATGGAGGAGAAAGTTGTGGATGGACGATTATGGTGACTGCTTACCTCCTGGGAGAACAAAAGGATCAGGTAAAAGTATTCACTTCCCCCAATTCTCCTCACCCCTGACAAGAGGGTAAGTTACTCAGTGTACATGGCTGTGTGTGTACCTCTACGTAGTAAAGCTGGTTTCACATTTGCTGATCCGGCACTGCTGGACAGTACTGAAAGCTGTCCTGCCCCCATTAACTATAATGGGGTCTGGCGGTAACCTGGCAAATATGCAGAGAATCAGGCGGACAAATACTGCATTCTATGCTGTAACAGGCTGCCGACAGTGTAAAACAAGCCTAACTGTTACCTCTATAGGTATATCTTTAAAAAGATAACCCCTTAAAAAAGAAAAGCCACTTAAAGGGGTTGTCCGGGTTCAGAGCTGAACCCGGACCTACCCTTACTTTCACCCAGGCAGCCCGCCTGACTAGGGCATTGAAGCATCTCATGCTCCGATGCCCTCCTTTGCCCTGCGCTAGTTAGCGCAGGGCAAAGGCATTTAGCCCGGTTCCGGTGACGAACCGGGCTCTGCTGGGCGGAGGTTTCCGCCCAGCTGTGAGCTCGGTGACATCACCGGCGCTGATGGGCGGGCTTTAGCGCAGCCTTAGCCAGTAAAACGGCTAGGGCAGCGCTAAAGCCGTCCCATTACAGCCGGTGACGTCACTGTATAATGTAAACAAAAAACCCTTGCCCTGCGCGATCCAGCGCAGGGCAAGGGAGGGCATCGGAGCATGAGATGCTCTGATGCCCTAGTCAGGCGGGCTGCCTGGGTGAAATTAGGGGTATGTCCAGGGTATGTCAGCTGTGAACCCGGACAACCCCTTTAAAGGGGTTATCCTATGACTAATGTAAAAAATGAAGATTGGACATCATATAGTACATGACAACCTCTTTGTAACAAAGCTAGAACCGGCCCTGTACTTCACATGGATCCAGAGATCTCCCCATTCATTGCTCTGCTAGATTTATATCAAGCTGACAGCTCAAGGGGAGTGTCTTTTCTGTTGTACCTAAGGGGGCGTGTCCATGCTCTTCCTATTACAACTCAGGAGGCAGATGAAGGATGAAACTGAGCATGTGCGTCCAGTCTCGGTGAGCAAGTCAAAGAAATAAGAAAAAAAGCCAAACAGCAGGTGGCGCTATACAGATACATTTTACTAAATAACTCAGTGGCTATGCTACATTTTTAATTACATGGAATTGCAAAAGAATTCAGGTTCAGGTGCTGGTTTAAAAACTAGAATATTTTTCGTTGGACAACCCCTTTAAACAAAACCCACGTAAGCAACGTAAAAGAATATGTATTAAAAAAAAAATAGGCAAGATTATGGCATGACTATGCAAACTATGAATGTATGACTTGTGTTTTATATAAAAAGTGCACCCTCTGTTAGGTGGAATAATTGTCTTGGGAATTTGGGAATTGGTGCACTGTGTGTTGTGTTTTGTGCATGTGGATGCTTCTTCAGCCGCATTTAAAGGGTATTCTCAGCCCTTCTTGACTGTTTCCATTAAAAGGGTTGTCCAGGCTTTTTCTATTGCCGACCCATCCTTAGGCTAGGTCATCAATATCAGATCGACAGGGGTCTGATGCTGCTGCTCCATAGACATACAGCAGCGGACAGGAAGAGAGAAGGAAGACGGCACAAGCATACTGCGCGCCGTCTCCTCACACAGCTGATAGGCAGGGGTGCCGGGTGTTGGACCCCCGCCGATCTGATATTGATGACTTATCCTGAGGATAGGTCATCAATCGAAAGAGTCTGGGCAACCTCCTTAAGTCCTATAAAAGTGGATAGAATAAGCCGCACGTAGCCGCCTCTCCTTTCGTCAGCAGATCAGGGATCCCGGATAGATGTGGCACTTCAATCTATCAGACATTTATAACATACCCCGTGGATATGCCATAAATTTCCAAGTTGGAAATATGTGTGAAACATTATACTTTAAGGCTAGGGCTTCGCGACATCTTGGTCACGTGACAGGGGTCGAGCCCAAGTATTGCAGGGCAGCCCTAGAAATGAATGAAGTTGCGATGCGACCCGGTTAATTTCTATGGCTGTCCTGCTACACTGAGATACTTGGGCGTGACCCTACCCCTAATGTGATAGAAAGAAACCTGGTTATAAAGAAATACTCTGTTTAGTTCTGTAGCCTCAGACCAATTTCACACAATTAGTATGCAGGTACAGATCTGCCGCTAGTAAATGGTGATTTTTAAGCATGTTGAAAAATCTTGATTGCTCGTTTGCTCGCTCATCAGTTAATCGGCGGCACTTTTAGGGCTGTATTACTTGTTCTATGAAGGATCATTAGTAATGATCTGGCCGACCACTGGCCAGTGTAATACAGCCTGTAGAAATACCGATGATCATGTGAAGGTGGCGTTAAATGTAGACTTTTTAATTAGGATTTGGAGTTCACAGGGATCATTTACAAAGGCTCTAAGCCAGTTTTCTGTCATTCAAAATTACAGATTTTTGCTATAACTTAGTACAGAAAACTGGCATAAATTACTACTGAAATCCATTCCGACTCCTAACTGGTGTTGGTTTCGGTTTCTGGCACGTGGATGTCATAGACACAACAAATTTATTAAGAGTCATGCGACTCTCAAAGAGAACCTGTCCCCACATTTAGCTAGGTAAAACCAGCTGACCTGAGAGATGTGCGCTTGTCATCTGGATTTCATAGTGCTGGTCCTATCTCTCTATGTGCCCGCATTGCTGAGAAATTTGCTTTTTAATGAGCTATTAAGTTCCTAGGTGCAATGAGGGTGTTGCTGTTGCACTATGTTGTATCCAGAGGCTCCGCTCACTCTCTTGCATACTGAGCCCCCACCACATTGACAGGCCCTTTAAGGGTGAAATATTCCTTCTCATCTACAAGTATGGCAGTCAGATTAAATCCTTAGATCAATCCTTAGTACCCATAAGCTGCAATATGTTTTAATGTAATTAAGGCATCTAGATCCGACTCGTACAATGAATCAACCAAACAGTTCTCACTACTGTAACAGTAAAGAACCCCAGTCTATGATGCTGGCGATGAAAGATCTCTGTACAGTCCATTCATATCTTTGTACATTGCAATTAGATCTCCCCTAAGACTTCTTTTGTCCAGAGTAAAGAAACCCAAGTTTGATAACATGTCTTGCTCCTGAAAATTACCCATTCCCTAAATTCACCCTCCTCTGCATCTGCTCAGCTATCCTCAGGATAGGTCATCAATATCTGATCAGCAGGGGTCCGACACCCAACACTTCCATCAAACAGCGCTGCTTCCTCTTCATTACACTACCCATAGTCTCCCCTGCAGTGTAGTGTAAGTACTTGCTGCATTCAAGTGTATGGAGCGAGTTCTCGTAATTACACAGCACCGCCAAGGCTTCTGAGATAACGGGCAGTGTAATGAAGAGGAAGTAGCGCTGGCACGGAGCGCCGCCTCCTCTTCAAACAGCTGATTGGCGGGGGTGCTGGGTGTTGGACCCCCACCAATCAGATATTGATGACCTATCATGGTGACCCCTTAGAACTCATGAGTTATTAACGGCAAGCAATTTTCAGCTCTTTCCAGAATGTTCAACATCTGAATTACTCGTCCAGGCCTGAACACCTTCTTGCATGCTTCAAATATGGCTGATGTGTAATGATCCTATCGCCAGTCACAATCCCTATTAGCAGACCACTTCCCTGCAGTGTGATCCACCAGCAGTTTGTAATTGAGTCATTATACCGCGCCAAAGAGCCAGTATTGTACAGTACGCGCTCCATCCTTTCTCCACACATCAGCGGGTGCCTCAGGTGGACTGTTGTGCGGATGGATGATTCCTGTTTTCTCTCATGTCGTCTGCTGGTGATCCCATTCATTCTTTCTTCTTGCACACATTGCCGCCAGTAGTCTCTGCTTGTCCCCCACATCACATGCAGGATTAGACTCTTCTATGAGACTTTAGCTCTGATAATCTGCTTTAACAAGTGTCATCAGAGATGAGGACTTCTTCTGCAGCCCGTCACGTAACAGGCGAGCACGCCATGCCCATCTTCTAAGCACAGTTGTGCGGCAGAATGGTGTTTTATGTAGGGACATATTTTGGGAGAGATACCACAACTAATGCAATGCAAAACTGGAAGTCTTTCATATAACATAACTGATTTTAGTTCAGATTCCCTTTAAATTATAATATTAGCTCTGTATTTTTCTGTTGTGTTGTACAGATGAGTATATAACAGTATTGCAAAAAGCTGTACTAGTCAGATGAACACTAAATTCAGTTGTGGTGAGGATATGGGAATAATGCATGTGAACGTGTCACCTATTTACAATGGAGGCAGCCATTTTGGACCTGTCACCCTTCCTGTCATGTCTGCTTAGTAAGTACTTGTATCCTTCATGAAATAACCACTGTGGAGTATCTTTTCTTATAGTTATATGTTGTCATTCATCTGTTATTCCTTCCATAAATGTATGACTAAATTGACAACTGGGCATTACTATTCACTTGTCAAAGTGGTATGTCCCTGCACAGTGCTAACACCCACTTGCCAATTTATCCATCATTTTCTAGGAGGAATAACTGAGGAACAACACAGACTGTAGAGGGGCAGATTTACTAATACATCCTGGTTTTGAGATCTGGCAGAGGATCTCAAAAACTGTGGCAAAACACTTCTGTTTTGTCACCATGCATTGTCAGTGGGAACTAAACGGAATAAACCAGATCAGGATGCATTCTGTTCCAGTTTGTTCAGTTTTTGGCCCAGACACAAAAAATGCTGCAAGCTGCGAAACTGAACAAACCGTATCCGGCATGAAAATCAATGTAAGGCTGGTTTCACACGAGTGAGTGTCACGCTCCAGACTCGCAGTAGGAGTATTAGGCAGCTCCCGTCCTGGCCTCCCAACACTGACTGAGTTACATAGCGTTATATTGATTTATGATGCTGTGTAACCCTTACAGTTCTTGAATGTATTGTAGAACATTGACAGCATTATGTCAGTGTTATACATTCAATACACTCCAGTCCTCTAAGGGTTACATAGCATCATAAATCAATACAACGCTATGCGACTCCAGCAGTGCTAGGAGGTCAGGACGGGAGCTGCCTCATACTCCTACTGCGAGTCCAGAGGGTACAACACGCTCGTGTGAAACCAGCCTAAGTGAATGGTGCAGGATCCAGGTTTTTACGGTAACAAAAAAAAAAACTGATCTGGCACCCATTGCCGGATCCGGTTTGTTCAGTTTCTATTTAATACAACTGGATCTGGACGAAACTGATTCATCCGGATGTATTAAATGAAACGGAAGTGTTTTATTCAGGTCCTGAGATGCTGATGTGAAAGTAGTGTAAACTTAGGCAGCCAGTATTAAAGGTTTCCAGATTTACTAGTGTCTGATGCTGGATGACAGATCTGTTGCATTTTTAGACTGGTCTACGTTTATACTACCTACAAGTTGCCTTCGTTTTGCACCATAACGTACCAGAACATCAGCACATTTTTGCTGCTTTTATCTCCTAATGGTACAAGGTGTGCAAAATGTTTGCAGTATTTTAGTGGCCCACAGTCCACGTGATAGAAGGTGATCAGGCCCTCCTCTCTGTACCAAGTGTTCAGTGTAATGTGGTGGTCACTGTGGGGGCAGGGCATCCCTTTTGCCTCAAAAATTGAGCAAACAAAAAACCCTGTATAAGCGGTAGTGTGACTTTTTAAAATTTGAAAAAATGGCGCAAACTCATTCCAGTAGGGTGAAGACGTAAAAACTGGACGTGTTATTTAAAGGGTTTCTGTCACCAGTTTTTTCGGTATGAATCAGGCTGACATTAGAGATGTGCTAATGTCACCTGATTCCAAATATATGTTTTATTTACTGGTGCCCCCATTTTTATATAAAATGAACTTTTATTTTATGCTAATGAGGCCTCTAGGTGCAAGGGGCGTTACCTCTGCTCCTAGAGGCTCTGTTGATTGACAGGACCAGGCAGAGAACAAACACTCCATTCACCATAGCTTGCAAGGACCTTCAATGATGTCATGACCATGTGATTAGTCACATGGTTTAGGAGGAGACAGGCTGTTTGTGTGATCCTAATCATGTGACTGATCACATGGTCATGACCTCATTGAAGGTCCTTGCAAGCTATGGTGAATGGAGTGTTTCTTCTCTGCCTGGTCCTGTCAATCAACAGAGCCTCTAGGAGCAGGGGTAACGCCCCTTGCACCTAGAAGCCTTATTAGCATAAAATAAAAGTTCATTTTATATAAAAATGGGGGCACCAGTAAATAAAACAGATATATATTTGGAATCAGGTGACATTAGCACATCTCTAATGTCAGCCTGATTCATACCGAAAAAACTGGAGACAGAAACCCTTTAAGATGTGTAATGTTTGATACTTTGGTGCAAATTATGGCGACTCAAACTCAAGTGAAAAACTGACTTTAAAAAGTTTCTCTATTGCTCGGGAATTGTTAATGGTTTTCCCAATGAATTAATAGTAATTTACTCTTTATCATGAGCGGAATCCGTGCTGTCAGTTTTTCTTGGTTCTGCGTTGGAGCAATTTGTGCCAAATTTAACAAATCTTGAGTTATTTGATCAGTTTGGTGCATCGTGATAGATTTGTCTACAGATGCTACTAAAACTTTTCTACACAATGTCCAGGTCAAGTGCTGAACGTACGTGGACCTGAAGACATAAGTGCCCAATGACCTCAATTCAGTCGGTTGTGAAGTGAGACATGTTATGTTAATGCGTTAACTTACTAATAGGCTTAGATAGATAATAGCGGATTGTCCGTGGGGAGGGTGACGCCTAAACGTAATATTGGGAGAGATTTATTATACCTAAAGAGATGGAAATGTAGAGGAATTACCAATTCCTATCGGGAAGTTCCCTCAACATTACTAAGGGACTTTGAAATTTGAAACCAAGAACTTTATTTGGTATAAGTTTCCCCCTCCCCTGTCTGTGCACCAGTTTTTGTTTACTTATATGACTATGCAGGTCGATTTTGGTCATGACAAACCTGGTTGCATCTGAACCACGTTTCTTCACTATGACACGGAGCAGTCTCCAGTCATAACACTCAGAGAAGGAGTTTTTGCTCTGCTCTTCAGGATTTTTTTGTGTGCACCTCTTAGAATATAAGGGGGGGAGGGGGTATATGGTTAGAGGAGAGGGAGTATTGGTTAGAGATCACCATATTCTTGCTGATTCCCCAGATTGTAAAAAAAAAATAGTTTTTAACAAACTTTATTAACACAAAAAAAGCCCACATTTCGATATGTTGGATGTGGTGTTCACACTCTGAATACGCACACAATACAGTACAATGCTAGTGAGGGGGCTTGCAAAAGTTCACTTACACATTGTGGTCAGGCAGCTCTGTGAATTTGTTAAAATCCGAGGTGCAGAATTTCTCCCACACTTGAACACAGCCCTAATATTTATTCGCATAAGGGATAATCCACAAATGCAAACTTGTGGTTGCACCAAGAACACAAGGGCTGGGTTCAAAGATTGCGTACTGTGCATGCGCTGGGGTTGTGATGATGTGTCTAGACATGTGGCATGTCCATCAAGCCCCGAAGAGTCGTGTTTAAGGATCAGCCAATGAGACTTCTCTGGGGAGCGGCATTAACCCCATGACTCCCTCAGGTAACTTGTATGCGGCCCATGCTATGTTTGAAGCTTGGTTATTGCAGCAACAAAGCATATAGATAAGGATATGTCTATAAAGGCGTTGTTGGTTATTTGGGGGTCTACCATGTGGGGACAGGCTCCTTTTAACTTTAGGCCCTGTTCACATCACATCAGTGATCTGCTCTTGGCACTGGGGAAAGCTCCCGAGTCATGGCAAGGTTCTCCCTAGGACTCCCGGTGCCTGTCTTTTTGCTGGTATATATCAGTGTACCCTTTTTCTGGTAGAGAGTAATGTAGTAAACTATACTATACAGTTTTTATTTTTTTACCAGTCAAACCCTATAGGCAACATTTCCCTCCTCCCATTACAACTTATCTTATTAGAATTTGTCTAATTGTGGAGGCTGGGGTCACCCTCTGCCTTAATGAAACGGCAGACAACATGTCCACCATTCCATCCAGCTGTATAGGAACGCCGGCGATGACCAAGTACCAGCGCTTGGCTGTCTCCAGCAGCCCATAGAGTTGAATGGAGTGGGAGTACGCATGCCTTAGCGGGGGCACCAGAGGTCAGAGCCCCTCTTCCTGTGGATGGGGGATAAGTTGTTGTAATGGGATGGGGCAGCTCCACCTCTAGGACTCCCATCAGGAGAAACAGCTGATAGGTGCACTCATACTTGGCTACCCTGCACTTCATCTACCCCTTACTGGAGTGCCACACAGGGATCAATATATGTGTGGTGGTCAAACAGTGCCCCATTAGTACTTACCTGGCCCCTGTGTCACTGTTCTTCTTTCTGACATGGAAAATACATGTGAGCATCGACCAGACACAGACGCATGTACATGCCCAGATATACAGTGGCAGAAGCCTAATGTCTGATGTGAACACCACCCGAGCAGTAGCTCCACGCTGTGTATTATACCGGGGCATTTGTAGAGCAGTTGGGTGAAGCTAACGTCAGTATGTAACCAGGGGCTGGGTTTGCTCCAGCTAATTTGCTGAAGTATGTGTGATTTAATATAACCATAGAGCACTGCTGAGAAAGTGCCCGGCCATGTTGTGAAGATAAACAGACATTTCATTCGAGCTGTACAGCACCCCGGAGGCTGCACTGCATACTTTGGCAGGAGCTCAGGACGCTATCAGTGTGATGGTTAAAGAAGCAATCTGCTCTATTTCATGCTAATCTTATTCTGGCTCGCAGTGAGCGCGTGTGCGCAGGGTCGCTGCTCGGAAATGTGATCTTCCCTCTAAATTTCTTCGGAAGACGAGATGGCTGTTTGCCAGTTAAATCACTCAGTTTGGGTCTCATGGGTGAAAAATGAGTGACTACTGGCATATGGTGGCTCGGTGGTTAGTACTGGTGCCTTGCAGCGCTGGGGTCCAGATCCAGCAAGGACAACATCTGCACGGAGTTTGTAGGCTCTTTATGTGTTTGCTTGGCTTTCCTCCCACACACCAAAGCCATACTGATAGGGAATCGAAATTGTGAGGTTGACTAGGGACAGTGGGTGATGAAAATGTTTGCAAAAGCGCTGTGGAATATGTCAGCGCTATAGAAGCTAGAGACGTACAGTAAATATGTACCCAGCACCATTTTCGGGGAGTTACACACCTTGCATTTCATTGTAGTCACTCTTTCCCTTTGCTCCTGAAGTATCTTACACCCAATAATAATAAAGTTGATCATGTATCTTCAAGAGTTGTAAGTCTGGTTCAGGACTTGTACAGGACTGCAAGCAGAAAGTCCCTGGCTGAGGCAGGTGGTTGGTGCGGTGGTTCCATGGCTATTTTTATGCATGTTGAGAGGCACAAGTTAGGAGAGGAGACACCTGTAACTTAACTCTATGGAAAAGTAGTAGAAGTATAAAGCTTAAAAGTGTTCTCCTTATCACTAGGCTATGCCCCCGTTGTCTGATAGAGAGGGTGGGATCCAGCACCGACAATGAGAACAGAGCGGGGTAATGAACGGAGGGCGCATGCTCAGCCCCTGCTCCCATTCATTTCTATGGGGCCGCGTGCTGTCTCAGCTATTTTAGTCTGCTTCATAGAAATGAATGGGAGCAGGGGCCGCGCATGTGCAGTGCGCTCCCATTCACTTGTATGGGAGCAGCGCTTGGTGGTGAACGGACCCTGGGAAATCTGGGGTCCTCCAGCCACAACTCTCCCCCGCTCCGTTCTCGGCGTAGGTCCCAGAGGTGGGACCCACACCAATCAGACAATGGGGGCATAGCCTACTGATGTGCCCCCATTGTATGTGATGGGAATACCCCTTTAAATCTGGCCTTTCTTCAGCAGAGTTGGTGGCACGACAGACGGGTAGGTACTAAATTAAACACACGATCTATCTTTCTTCTACAGGGCAGAGGAAAAGCCAGATTTTAGAAAAAGTCTGGAGAACTGCTAAAAAATTAAAGGGGTTTCCAGGGCTTTAATGTTGATGACCTATCTTCAGTATCAGATTGAGAGACATGTATGGCTACTTTCACACTTGCGTTATAAGGATCTGTTTGTGAGATCCGTCACAGGCTTTCTCAAACGGTCCTGAACTGATCAGTTTTGTCCTAATGCATTCTGAATGGAAAAGGATCCGTCCAGAATGCATCAGTTTTGCTTCAGTTCAGTCTCCATTCCGTTTTGTTGTCCGCATGAAGAAACTGATGCAAACAGATCCGTCATGACTCACAATGTAAGTCAACGGGGACGGATCCTTCTTGGCTATGGTAAAGATAATACAAACCGGATGCAGACGGTTGTATTATCATGACGGATCCGTTTGTGGGAGCCTAGACGGATATTGCAAATGGAGCCTGCAAACGCACGTGTGAAAGTACCCTATAATGTTCTGGTAAAATGTATAACTTTTCTGGGAGAAGAAAAAAAAACCCACCTGTGCCAAATTCATGTATATAAGGGCCGTAAATGGGTGTTTGACCAGTGAATGGACATGCTGATTGGCTGGATCTTCCTGTGGATCAGCAGGGGCTGCGGCATTGTACCACGTCTTGAATATGGTTTCCCAGAAAAGGCCATTGTATATTGAAAATATAGTAACTCGAGGGACCACTGTTCTGCTGCTTTTTGTAGTTAATATCTAGATAAACTATTGAATATGGTTATTTTTCAAATAATTGATTATTTCTTTTTAACTGTAAATTTATTATTCTGACTGTTGACATTCCGGTACGGCTGCATTCACAATCTGGCCGAAATGGGCTGTTTTTTTGCAGTGGTATTGATGCCACAAGGTCCTCCAATGCTTGCAACCTTTGGGTCAGACCCTTGGCATATATTGACATGTTGTGCATTGACAACCCGCAGCGCCAGTCCGTTTACACTGAAAGTTTTTTCCACAGATTTCTGAAATCTCATCCACTGCGGAGAATCGGCACCATTCAGGTAGAACAGGAGTCCTGTGACATAGTGCCTATTCTCAGCGACCGCCATGCAGGAGTCCTGTGACATAGTGCCTATTCTCAGTGACCGCCATGCAGGAGTCCTGTGACATAGTGCCTATTCTCAGCGACCGCCATGCAGGAGTCCTGTGACATAGTGCCTATTCTCAGTGACCGCCATGCAGGAGTCCTGTGACATAGTGGCCTATTCTCAGCGACCGCCATGCAGGAGTCCTGTGACATAGTGCCTATTCTCAGCGACCGCCATGCAGGAGTCCTGTGACATAGTGCCTATTCTCAGCGACCGCCATGCAGGAGTCCTGTGACATAGTGCCTATTCTCAGCGACGCCATGCAGGAGTCCTGTGACATAGTGCCTATTCTCAGCGACCGCCATGCAGGAGTCCTGTGACATAGTGCCTATTCTCAGCGACCGCCATGCAGGAGTCCTGTGACATAGTGCCTATTCTCAGCGACCGCCATACAGGAGTCCTGTGACATAGTGCCTATTCTCAGCGACCGCCATGCAAGAGTCCTGTGACATAGTGCCTATTCTCAGCGACCGCCATGCAGGAGTCCTGTGACATAGTGACTATTCTCAGCGACCGCCATGCAGGAGTCCTGTGACATAGTGACTATTCTCAGCGACCGCCATGCAGGAGTCCTGTGACATAGTGCCTATTCTCAGCGACCGCCATGCAGGAGTCCTGTGACATAGTGCCTATTCTCAGCGACCGCCATGCAGGAGTCCTGTGACATAGTGCCTATTCTCAGCGACCGCCATGCCGCAGTAAAGTGACGGGAAATAAATGATCATGGCTTATTAAAGGGTCTGGAACGTGTCTTGTCTTTATTTGTATGAAGAGAAAGAACGCTTATTGTTCCTCTTCAGTAGAACCTCCATTACGAAGTCAGAACAGGTTTGACGGGGAAGCGTAAGTGAATGGCTATGTTACCTATGCCGACTGTGTTATGACATTGCTGTAATAGTAGAGGAACTTTCATTAATGAAGATCGGTGACTACCTGTAAAGGCTCCTGCGCGGTTCTTGTCTGGTGAGCTCCCACTTCTGCAGAATGAGTCATCGTCTCGCTCAGTGGTCACGGCTGGAGGCCCAATATCTTACCGCACAGTGATCGAGGACGCTAAATATAACAGCTGCTGCGTCTGATATAAATCCGTATATGTTCGGGGGTTAACATGACATTTTTCTGCAGCATAATCCGTTTGCGTCATTCGTGGTCTCCATCACGTTAACCCTTTCTTCCCCCGGAGGTTTTTTCGGTTCTGCATTTTCGTTTTGCGCCCCCTGCCTTCATACAGCCATAACTGTTTTATTTTTCTGTTCACATAGCTGTATGAGGGCTTCTTTTTTGCGGGACAAGTTGTACTTTCCAGCGCCACCATTTAATATTGCATATGGTGTAGTGGGAAGCGGGGAAAAAATTCCAAATGGGGTGAAATTGCAAGAAAACCGCTATTCCGCTACAGTTCTACGGGTTTCTTATTTACAGCGTTCGATGTGCATTAAAACTGACCGGTTACTTTCATTCTACTGGTCAGTACGAATCCAGCAATACCTAATATGTTTAGTTTTTCCTGCGTTTAGATGGTGATAAAATAATTAGAAAGTTGCCCTTTTTTTTTTTTTTTCCTTGTCATATCTTGACCCCTATAACTTTTTGGTATTTATGTATACAGAGCTGTATGGGGGCTCATTTTTTGCGGGGCGGTCTTTAGTTTTTATTGATACCATTCTGGGGTGTGTATGACTTTTTGATCACTTTTTATTTTAATTTTTTTTAGAAAAAAAACGACAAAAAACAGCGAATCGCCATTTGGACGCTTTTTTCCGCCACACAATTCGCCGTATTGGAATTTTTTTTATATTTTAAAAGTACGGGCGTTTTCGGTCACGGTGATACCCATGATGTCTATATTTATGGTTATTTAGGTATTTATTTTTTACTTATATGGAAAGGGGGGGTGATTTGAACTTTTATATCTTTTTTATTTTTTTTATATCTTTTTTATTTTTTATTTTTTTTGGTGATTATTTTAAAGCTCAAATATGAGCTCATATATTGTGTTTTTTGTTTTTTTTTCTTTATGAGCAATCATGGATTTACTAGATGCAGTTAAATCCATGAATTGCTCATTTCTTATCCTGGCCTGACATCTAGTGGCCAGAATAAGAATTGCAGTTTGAAAACTGTAATCCTCACCAGCGAGGATTACAGTTTTCATATGGTGTACAGACACCCCGATTGGCCAATCGGGGCGTCTGTACACCACCCGGAAGCGTAGGCTTCCGGGTTCAGACGCATCCTGATGCCGTGATCACGGCATCAGAAGGCCCAGGAAGTCTCCGCAGACGGAGGTAAGAAGCGGCAAGTCTCTGCTGTTAGAAACAGCAGAGACTTGCCCCGCCGCACCCGCGAGCGGGCGTCATGTCCCCGCACCGCCCGAGCGCTGTACATGTACGGCGCCGGTCGGGAAGGGGTTAAAGACTGTAGTGCAGGGATCAGCAACCTCCGGCACTCCAGCTGGGGTGAAACTACGACTCCCAGCATGCACAATTGCTTGTCTGTTGTCAGATCTCCTATAGAAGTGAATGATGGGAGTTGTAGTTTCACAACAGCTGCAGGTTGCTGATCCCCGCTGTAGTGTGTCGGTAAATGATCACGCGAAAGAAATGTCATTTTATAAGAGGTCTTTAGAGTGTATCCACGTTGCTGGTCGAGGTAATCCCCTGATATTCTGAATAGCACCTTCAATTTCTTCATTACGAGTTGCTCTTGTGGTCTATACTGGTTTATAATGGAACGTGACAGTGATGTCCTCCCTGTTGTCTGTTAGTAAGCTGCTGACTGCTGTTGAAAGCTCTCAAAGTTGTGTCCAGTTTGAAAAGTGAAAGTAAATGTCCGCCCCTTCCTTATCCAAATGGGTTCGCATTTTTCAGATCCTCTGCATAGGTATTAAAGGGGTTGTCCAGCCTTAGATCTGGCATCCCCCGGGTTCCTAACCTGTTCCCCTGAACTTGTCAAACCCTAGTCACCTGTCTGCGGTCCCACCACTGCTCCATTCCCAGCTGCTCCCCCACAGGATCGGGAAGCAACTTCGTACTGTGACCGGTGCGGCCAATCATAGGCCTCAGTGGTCACAGCAGTGATGTACTGTACAAGCCACTGTGGCTGCTGAGACCTGTGATTGTCCACAGTGGTCCGGGGACCAAGCCAATTCCTGGTCCTGGGGGGACTTGATGCCACTGAAACAGGGCAGCAGAAGGACTACAGACATGTGAGTAAGGTTTATTATGTTCAGGGGCACAGGGGGTTGTCAACTCAAATCCGAAGAAACCCTTTAAAGAAGAACTCCCGCAAAAATTTTTATTCCATGTCCTGCTAGAAATGTACATGATGTAATCTGTAGTGAATGTCATTTTCTTACCAGTAGCTGAATTTTTGAGTTATATCTCCCTGATGTTTCTCATCTGTGTCATGTGACCAGCAATCAGACCCACCAACTCACACGGCATCTTATGTGTGGACAGGAAGTCTAATGCTCTATTCATTCCTATGGGAGCCTCACTTTCAGTCTTATAGGAATGAATAGAGCAGTTACTGGCTTTCTGTCCTGGGTCAGTTGGAGGTCAGGGAGTTGGTCACATGACACAGCTACAATAAGAAGAGAGGTTATTACTCACAATTACATTCTCTGATAAGATGACAATCACTACAGATTATATCATGCACCTTTCTAACAGGTCAGAGAATAAAAATGTTTGCGTGAGTTCTACTTTAAGGAAATTCTCCTGTCCTGAGGTTTTTATTATCATTTTAATCGCCTCCCTGCAGTTTGTCCTTAAAGTGTTAACTCTGAAAACCCCTTTAATAATAACCTTATATGCAACAGCGGTCTGAGCTCCCTCTGGTGGTTGCTGTACTTTCACTGTTTAACTCTATGCAGAGGGACTTTGCACTTGTAGTTGAGCTCTTTCTACTTATGGTTTCTGCAGATGGGACGTTGATCCAGGGATTGCTATAATTGGAGTCAGGATGGAATTTTGCTCCCTTAGGCGTTATGCACACGACTGTATCCATCTTGTAGCTGCAAAATATGGACTCTGGCCATATGGAAACCACGGCTGTTGCAAAACTACAACTCCCAGCATTCCCTAATAGCTGTAGGATGTCACATGTGCTGCTAATACCTGGATCCTGACTATTTTTTTCATCGGCAGCCTTACTACAGACAGTGTACTCTCCAGAATGCCTTCTCCTGGAGGAAATACAGCTCGGGGCAGAGACCCTTGTACAATGATGAGACTTCCAGTTTTCTTCTTCACAAGCTCCACTTGTCACTCTCTCGTGGAGAGACATCGGAATACGTTTTTTTATAATGTATCCTATTAAAGGGGCATTTCACTTAGAACAACTTTTCCCCTATCCATTGAATAGAGGATAGCTGTTAGAAAGGGTTGACCGACTGATAAGACCCCCCCTGATCATCAAAAGGGGGGTGCTATAGCCCTGTCAGATTGAACGCTGCTGCTCCATTCATTTATATCGGATTGCTGGATATAGGCAAGTGCTGTACTCTCACCCTCCGCCAGTCCCATAGACTTTGATTGGAGCAGCAGTGAGCATGCTTGACCTTCACTCCATTTCAGCGGGGGACACGAGTCCCTGTTCTCATGATCCGAGCCCTATCGTTATCAGGTGACTTGTTCTAAACGGAATCAATATCATTTTACTTCCTTTCAATAAATTGAGCAAAAATTTTTCTATGAATGAAACCTGATTCGATCTTCGGTAACTTCTATGCGTCTCGTTACGTCAAGCCCGTAGACAGACTGACATCCGTAGCCTTCAGATGAATCATCCCTTCTAGCCTTACTCTACCTGGCGTGCAGCGCAGGCTGGAAGACGCGGGCAGACCCATCTCAGACAAGTTGCTTGGTAACATGCATTTAAATGAGGATATTACCGGATTAGTTTGGGATCTTGGTATTATCGATATTAACTCTTCCAGCGCCATGAATGTCAGGAGTCTGCATCATTTCAGCACTGCAGAAAAGCCTTCAGTTGGCATGTGTTCGTTCGGGATCACACTTGTCCTTTCTGCTTGCATTTTGTTTTACAGATCTAGTTCTTGGGTCGTAATATCCTGAGAAAATCTATAAAACAAAAATGCCCATCACCCGGTGAGCTTCATGCGCACTAATTCAGAAGAATACCCAAAGACTGGGTCACCATGTGGCAGGCACTTCTCTGTCCCCCCACGGTAGCCAATGGCAGCATGATTTTGAAGGAAATGTTTGTGCCGGTAGGTGGCCTTGTGGCCGTCCTGTGGACACCCAGCCTAATTGCTGAGCTCAGACTTCATCTGCTGTTCCTTTGCTTGGATGCCTTCTTCAAGAAACATAAATTATAAGATATAAGGCTTGGGGTTACATGGCGAATGTGTCGTCCGACATGAAGATCTAATGATTGTCAGTGGAGTCGCAACATGACGTGACGGGGGCAAAGAATCCAACATTGTCAGATTTGTGGTTGCAAATTACATCATTGCATGTGAATTTTTTTTCAGTTTTGCTTGGCTTTTTGCATGCAAATCACAGCTCTAAAATAGTGACAGCTGGGTACAGACAAGTGGCACCAATGTCTTTTGAGATTTGCATTTTGTGCGGCACGTCGCCCGGTAGCCCGGGCCTGATGCTGGAGCTACATCATGACTTTACCCATGACCGATACAGCCAAAGATCCCAGCATCATGACGACACTGTACTGTACATAGTGACATAATTTAATGAATGTCAATGCCGTCACAAGAAATCCAAACTTACTAGAGTTCTTGCTAACGTCGGATTGTGGCAACCTACTACGAAATTTTTAACTGCATTTCTTTGACTTCAATAGGTCCGTGATCCGCATGTTTTGACCAATGATGGGACATGTCTAATCTTTAGTTGGACGCACACAGTCGCATGCATGGGGCCTTAAAGGGAACCTGTCATCAACTTTATGCTGACTGTACTGAGGGCAGCATAAAATAGTGACAGAAATGCTGATTTCAGCGGTGTGTCACTCTTGAGCTAAAAGTGAGTGGTTGCTGAGAACCAACATCACAAACATTGCATCCCAGGCCTTGAAAAGAGTCAAATCTTCCTGAGAAGAGTCATGGTTATTCCTAATCTCCTGCTCCTATCTGCTGATGATTGGCAGTTCTCTCCTATAGAGAAAGGGAGAAAACTAGGTAGATGCCTGTCAGTCATCATTAGGTGGGCAGGGAGAGCAGGAATTCATGAATAACCATGACTCTTCTCATGAAGATTTGATTATTTTCCAGGCCCAGTCTGCAATGTTTGTGATTTTGGTTCTCGGCAACCACTTACTTTTAACTTATAAATGACAGACCGCTGAAATCAACTCACCTGTCTCTACTTTATTCTGCTATTAGTATGGGTAGCATAAAGGTGATGACAGGTTCTCTTTAAGGGGGGGAGGTTCTAGCCAATAGCAGGCCATGCTATTGGCTGCCATGAATCTAACTCCCTCCTCCCCCCTTTGCCAGATATTTTAATCTGCAGGACGGGGGGTAAGTACAATCTGTGTGAGGGGCCTGGGTGTTTGTGGGGTTTGATAACCCGTTTAAGGAAACTTCTTTCAACGTATATGCTTTATCTGGACTAATTTCCCAGTTGCTGTTATAATAAGTGTTTTCTGTCATAGAGTTCCTCTTTGTACTTTTTTGGATTTCACAAATGAGAACTTTTATCTGGTAAACTCTTTTGCTTCCTTTTATTATTTGTGGTGCCTGTTGTGTAAGAACCCTGCATGTCAAGCAAATCATTAACTTGTGCTCCATAAAAAGCCAGTGTATCATTTAGAGAACTGCTCCCTAATGATCTCGACCTTGGGTTCAGTGTGGCTCCTACAGTGACTGCATTTCGTCTGGATAAGATTTTATAAATGATCGAAATGTTGTCACGTGCCCCTTTTATCGTTCTGTGTGGAATAGAATATTCAGTGAGTTTTACTTTGTTTCCATGAATGTTCAGTTCTTCTGAACCACAGCTTGTCACATCCAGACTCCTTCAAGGGCCCGGGGGTTTGGGTTCTTTCTATCATCTTGTGATTGTCATCTGCAGCCTGGTTTTCAGTATTGTGCGGTAGTTACTAAAGCAGGCCCCACACACGAGAGGGCGTTCAGCTGACTTCCATGTATACACGGATGGGGCACCTGTCACTAAATCATGCTATGCACGTATGCGGTGCATCTTTGTGAAAGGCTCCTTTTAACGTTACTCTGTGGGTCATTACTATTACAACTATACCAAATATATCTAGAATTTGCTTTCTTAAGTTTGTACAGTAAAAGCACTTTATAAAATAATCACTACAACTTCTTGATTGCATCCAATACTTACTATTCCAATACAGAATTTGGATCGGGGACCCTTATTTTCATTTTATATCGTCGTGCAGTAAGTATGTTCTTTCAGGCTCTATGGCAGGCATCCCCAAACTGCGGCCCTCCAGCTGTTGTAAAACTGCAACTCCCACCATGCCCTGCTGTAGGCTGATCAGGCATGCTGGGAGTTGTAGTTTTGCAACAGCTGGAGGGCCGCAGTTTGGGGATGCCTACTCTATGGCATATAGAAATGCTGCACAATCTCCAGTCTGACATCGGGCATGCAGAGAGGCTGCTGGACGTCCAGTGAGGGTATGCCAGTTATTTGGGTGCCTGCAGGCTATTAGAAGGTTGCCCCAGCAGCTACCCTGCCTAGCTTAGAGCAAGGTGTCTCCATTCCTAATGTCATTTGGGGCGGGAGCAACGGACTTGACAACCCCTTAAGAGGGTTTGCACTGGAAACTACTGAATGTATGTTAGACGCAAGTAGGGAATGCTAGTTAGCAAGTCGTAGGGGAGAGGAGTGTAACTATACTGACTGCTACATGTCAGTGTATGTATGTAACCACCGAGACATAAAGGTGGTCTGCACTGGGAAATGCTATCAAGTTTTGCACAGTTTTTTGTAGATGCATAGTAATAAATAAGGCGCATACACCCTTTTTAATGAAACTATGTGTATTTTATAACCTAAGGCAACACCAGTCTAAGGCTACTTTCACATCAGCGTTCTTCCTTCCCGGTATTGAGATCCGTCATAGGGTCACGATACCGGAGGAAAACACTTCAGCTTTCTCCCTATTCATTTTCAATGGGGACAAAACAGAATAGAAGGGAAAGCACTAGAATTCTGTTCTGTTTGGTTATGTTCCCATATCGGACAGAAAAATGCTGCAACAAGACTAAACACAATGTAAGTTAATGGTGATGGGCCCGTTTTTCTCGGAAAATGGATCTGGCGCCCATTGGCTTAGGCATCTTTCACACTAGCATTAAGCTTGTCCGGCAGGGGAACAGCCTGCTGGATCCGTACTAACGCTTGCACACGTGTCCTGCCAGAAGTCAGGCCCGCCCCCATTCACTATAATGGGGACGGAGGGAGATGCGGCCACAGCACGGCAAGCATGCCGAGAGACGGCTGGACAAATACTGCAGCATGCTTCCGGCAGTCGTTGGTACGGATCAGGCATGCCTGAAAGGGTTATTCCCATCTTAGACAATGGGGGCATGTCGCTAGGATATGCATCCATGGTCTTATAGGTGCGGGTCCCACCTATATCGAGAACGGAGCCCCCAAAGTAAAGAAAGGCGCACTGCGCGTGTGCAGCCACCCTCCATTCATTTCTATGGGTCCAGCGAAAATAGCCGAGCCGGCTCGGCTATTTCTGTCGGCTACATAGAAATGAATGGGAGATGTGGCCGCGCATGCGCAGTGTGCTCCCATTCTTTTCTATGGAAGCAGCGGGGAGCTGCGCCTGGTGGTGGCCGGACCCCGGGAAACCTGGGGTCCTCCAGGCGCAGCGCTCCCCCCTTCGATCTTGATATAGGTGCAGGTCCCAGCGGTGGGACCCGCACCTATAAGACAATGGGGGCATATCCTAGCGATATGCCCCCATTGTCTAAGATGAGAATAACCCTTTAAATGGCTTTAGTGCCGGATCTGTCTTGGCTATTTTAGAGAGAGAGTTCATAACGGATGCAGACGGTTGTATTATAATGACGGAAGAGTTTTTGCTGAACCCTGCCGGATCCAGTAAAAATGCAGATGTGAAAGTAGCTTCAATTTTGCGTCCCATCCCTTTGATATGTCACATCCTCCTGCTGGGAAGGGATCATACAGTCTCTTGTATCATGAAGGTCAGGTTTATAAGGTTATGCAGGTATTAATGTAATCCTTTTATATCCATGGTAAAGCCAGCTACTGTATGTGACGGAGGAGCCAGAGTGTATTGTTCATTATGTGTGCTCGCTACGTATATCACAAGTGAGAAGGCAGCAACTATGCAAATCCTATTTTATAAATCTTATTTTGTGTCTGTAGCTTATGTTTCCATGGTAACAGACAACAAACAAACCCTGTGTAGTCTGACCCTACAGTCATGTTGCCGTCCATCATTCTCCTAATTCTCACTAATAAACATTTGATGGATAAGTAAGGGAGGCAGATGGGTGCCAATAGGACCACATGATTGCACCACACACTCTGTTTTCTGTTACTGTGGAAACAAGTACATTACTTTTTTTCCCCAAAGAATATCAAACTGTCCATTTTGATTTTGGAAAGCATGCGCCTATTTTTTTTTTTTTTTTTTTTAAATTTATCATCCTGTCCCGGCAAAGCCAATCTAGGCTTATAGAGATGTGACTGCTTGATTGCGCCCGCTTCCATCTAGGAAAGACTGACTTGTACGGTGTGCCAATCTTAATTAATCTCCCCTCATGCTAATATATGGATGATCAGTCAAAAAGCCAAGCTGCCGTGTAACTCCATTAATTAGCTGAATGTCGTGTGCCCCTGTTGGTACCATTTATACTTGGTTAAAAAGGACCTGTCACCGCTCCTCACATGTCTATTTTAATAAATACTCGTATTCTTAAAGGGGTTATCTGGGAAAAGAAAATGATGACCTATCCTCAGTATACGTCATTATCACATCTGTGGCGGTCTGAGTGCTGGCCTCACTGCCAATCAGTTTTAGGAAGCTGCAGCACTCCGGTTAGAGTGGTGGACTCCTTGCAGCTTTCCAAGCACTAGAGCCGGGCGATATGGCTCAAAAAAAAATCTCAATTTTTTACTTTTTTTTTTTTTTTTAAATAAATTTTGGACGATTCACGATTTAAATCTTGATTTTCTTATGTTAGTAAAAATATAAAGAAATAAATAAAAAAGCCTACTGTGCCCCCATCAGACCTCAGATCAGCCCACTGTGCCCCCATCAGACCACAGATCAGCCCACTGTGCCCCCATCAGACCACAGATCAGCCCACTGTGCCCCCATCAGACCCCAGATCAGCCCATTGTGCCCCATCAGACCCCACATCAGCCCATTGTGCCCCATCAGACCCCACATCAGCCCATTGTGCCCCCATCAGACCCCACATCAGCCCACTGTGCCCCCATCAGACCTTAGATTAGCCCACTGTGCCCCCATCAGACCTCAGATCAGCCCACTGTGCCCCCATCAGACCACAGATCAGCCCATTGTGCCCCATCAGACCCCACATCAGCCCATTGTGCCCCCATCAGACCCCACATCAGCCTACTGTGCCCCATCAAACCTCAGATTAGCCCACTGTGCCCCATCAGACCTCAGATCAGCCCACTGTGCCCCCATCAGACCTCAGATCAGCCCACTGTGCCCCCATCAGACCTCAGATCAGCCCACTGTGCCCCCATCAGACCTCAGATCAGCCCACTGTGCCCCCTTCAGACCTCAGAGCAGCCCAAAGTGCCCCCTTCAGACCTCAGAGCAGCCCAAAGTGCCCCCTTCAGACCTCAGAGCAGCCCAAAGTGCCCCCTTCAGACCTCAGAGCAGCCCAAAGTGCCCCCTTCAGACCTCAGAGCAGCCACCATCATAATAATAATAAAAAAAAATCTCTCACCTGTCCTGCGCCGCGGCTCTGCTCCGGGTCCGGCGCCCCTCTTCTTCTCCCGGCGCTGCACTGTCACCTGACTGCGTGCAGCGTCAGGTCAGAGTGCGCGCACTACTTCCTGACACTGTATACGGTCAGGACAGTGCAGCACGGCCCCGGAAAGAAGAGGAGCGCCGGACACCGGAGCGGACCCGCGGCGCAGGACAGGTGAGAGATTTTTTTTTATTTTATATGTCGGGCGCCATTTTAGGAAAATCGAATTCACAATTTTCCTAAAAAATAAAATCGTGAGGCTTGCAATTGGCGAATTAATCGAATTAATTCGATTAATCGCCCCAGCCCTACCAAGCACAGCGCCGTACATCATCGCAGGAAGAGCCCGTGGCGCCCAGAGTATGCGGCCTCTTCTTACAGCTGATCGGCAGGGGCCCCGGGTGTCGGACCCCTGCAGATCTGAGATTGATGACCTATCCTGAGGATAGCTCTGGTACGATGTTACCTGGTGAATAAACACACTTGATGCTTTGATATAAGGAGCGCTGCGGACATCTTTTGGATACTATTCTGAGGATAGATCATGAATTTGTTTTCCCCATAGCCCCTTTAAATAGCAGTCCTGGAGCATCGTTTCTTGTAAATGTGCTATTCTTCTCCTCCATTATGCCTCCTAGTAACGTATCAATAAATTGTCAAATGGGCTATACCATTCCCCTTGTAAACTGCCCCGGCACTGATTGGGCAGGGACACCCAGCTGTCCATTTTTTCATACATTTCTAGTAGGAATAACAGAGCTTCGGCACAACACATTATAAAAGGAGCAGTATTCTTGTACATACAACGTGCACTTCTTCCCGTCTTCACATATTTAGTGCCGTTGCTAACAATGGAACAAATAATGTATGTAAGGTTTCATGGTAATTATCACATAATTGTTAGTCCGCTCCGTGTAAAGAGGATCGGTCACCATTCCTGACGTGACTGTTTTAGTAAATATCAAGGGGTTTGACGTCCCCACTCCTCACGATCCCCTTTAGATGCTGAAGAATTTTTCTTGGGGTAACAAACTGGTTTTCTGCTCTAATACCTTTTATCTCTCCTCGGCTCGTTCCCATCATTTAGACATAATCTGAGTTTGCAATTCATTTACAAGGCTGGAGTGCTTTAATCTGAATAAAATCGGATCAGGGTTTGCTCTAAAGCCTCCCAGTCCCATTTATACCGTCTGAAAAGTTGCTTAAAAGTTGGCAGGAGAGAAGCCGTCCATTAGTCTCAGAACTCCTTGTCCCTGTCTGGCTTTCAGTGCGGAGAACAGTCCTGAGGGAGGCGCAGGAATCCTCCTTTCATAGAATTTAGGTTAGCAGCCTCTGGAGGTTACCCCACCGGAGCCTTCACTTCTATCAGCCTGGATCCCAGGGGTTAAATCTCCTATTAATCAGATTTCCTCCTGCTGTTTGCTGTAGAGCTTTCGCTTCACTGTTTTAAGCATAGCTTTGACACTTCTGTCATACCGGCCCATCTGACAAGATCCTGCCAGAGTCCCGAGGACATGGCATCACCCACAGGTCCCTGTGAAAATGTGACATTACTGCTACTTCAGTGTTTCCCTGCCAGTAAGTGGCATTTGCTACCTTGGGACCTCAATGTGTTGGATTTAAAAAAATTTTTTGAATGGCTGAAATGGCTGCTTGCAGGATGCATTGTATTGTGGCATGACCTGCAGTGATACCATGTAAGGTTTGGCCAGAACGCCATAAGGAATCAACAGTCTACTACCGCTACTACTTGGCTATATCATATCATCACATCGCCCATTTTATTGTATAGCCAGGGCCTTACACAACACCTTAAAAACTGAGGAACCCACACATGCATGAAAGGTGGCCTTCACAGACACTATAGCTGGTACCAAACGTGGCCGATGGTGAATAAAATGGTCGCCAGCAGAGCCAAAACTGTTATTTGGCTCCTAAATTATTAGACTTGGGAACCAAGGAGGCCTACTTAAAACACCAACATGCTGGCTTCCACCACTATAGGGAGTATGGAGGTGTACTGCATACTATTATTACTGAGGTGTATGCAGTAAGCTCCTGTGCTCCCTCTACTGGTGGATACAGGTAACCAGGATGTAGAGACTGTGGTCTGTCCGCAGTCTAGAGGAAAAGTTGTGGTTAGGCAGTCCATAGTCCACTATAAATGCTGCGGCAGTCAACAGTCTAGTGTAAACCCTTTAAAATGTATTACAACCCTTGGTTGGTTAAAGGGATTATGCCACTAATAACACTTATCTGTCATCCACAGGATGGAGGATAGGTCCGTCCTCTTTGACCCCAAATGATCAGAGAACAGAGGTCTGCAAGTGCCAGCATACTCCCTGGGGGTGCGCATGTGCATCCTCTGCCCCATTCACTTCTGCAAGCACTGTATTCGGCAGTCTCGTAGAATGCACATACGGACCACCCCCCCACAGGGGTCAGTTCATCAGCACCTACAAACCCATATCCTCCTGATCATGGCAGGTGCATTTCTCCATGTTTTCTAGAGATCACAGTATTACAGTAACTCTGTGAATTATTGATGAAGTGTGTGATCATCCATTATTTTTATGATGTTGAGTATTTTCCTGGCAGATGTCTTATCTTCCCACTTCTATTAAATAACCCCATGACAATTTTGGTTTTCTCTGTGCTGTCCAGGGAATTTGCCTAATATTACGCACCAAGATTGGATGTTATTTTTATAGGCTTAGCATCTAAAATCTCTGGGTTAGATGACATTTTACTCTGTTACCGTAGAAACGACATGGAATTTTTTAGTAATACGATGGAGGTCCGATTGTTGACATGATTACTATGGATACCAAGCTATTAGACTACTGTGCCAAGGAAGTGCCTTCTACTGTAAGCATCAATATGAGGGCCGTAGGTCGATTTATGTAGCGCTTACATGTTCTGCAGCGCTGTACACTCACATCAGTCCCTCTCCTTCTTGGGGCTCAGTCTAAATTCTGAATTACCAGTTGGTAGGTTTTTGGGGTGTGTGAGAAAAACCAAACAAACGTGTAGGAGAACATACACCAAACTTAGTGCAGATGTTGCCCTTGGTTGGACTGAACCCAGTACCTTAGTGCTGCAAGACCACAGTCCTAGTGATGGGGCTGCTCATCTGAGCATTATCTTATTATTACCCATGTCCATGAGAGAGACTTCTTCTGGTCTTCTCCATTTTCATCTGATTGGGTCTTCATCTCTGACAGGTGTGGTAGGGGGCTTCTGCTGCACCAAGCTGCCCTCTGGTTACAGGTGCTATAAACCAGTCTTAGGCCACATGCACGCTATCATATTTTCAGTCTGCATCCGATGCGCATTTTTTGGCCCCCACACAGTGATACCCTATTAAGTGACCTCTCACAGTGATGTCACCTCAAGTGACCCCACCTCAAAGAGTGCAGATTGATGCCCCCTTAAGCACCCCCAACTGAGTCATACTCTGCATTGCCTACAATTTATGTACTCCCCTACCTCACATCCCCCTGTTGTCAGCTCTCAGCTTCTCCATTGTCCAGTGCTGGGAGGCGTCACCCCTAATACTGTGCCTGCTGTGCTCCCGAACACTATACTGCTGAAACAGATGGTCCCCCTGAAAATATTTCTACCACTCAGATAGTGGCTCCTTCAATCATTATTGACACACAGTGCCCTCAAAAATAACTGTGCCCAGCAAATAGTGCTGTAACATAGTATCACCCAAAAATAATAGTGCTAAGCTGATAGTATGCCATGGTGCCACAATAATAAAAATGCCCTTGGAACTAATAATGTCCTCATAGTCCCCTAGTAGTAATAATTCCCCCAGTAGTAGCAGGGACCACCATAATGCGACTATAAGTAATGATGGACACCGGTAGTGCCTCCAGTTACACTAATGCCCCTATAGAGCCCAGTAGCACTTCCGCCACCATAGTGCTTAAGTAGCCCCTGTAGTAAAAATTCCCCTTTTATAGTGCCCCCAGTAGTACTAATGCCCACTAAATCCCCCCAGTGGTAATTGCACCCACCATAGTGACCCCAAGTAGCAATAAAGCAACCATGGTGTTCCCCAGAAATAATAATGCCTACATGTAGTGCCCCCCGTAGTAATAAAGCTCCATTATGTGTGCCAGTAGAAAAAATGCCCCCTTATAGCACCCCCAAAAGCACTAATGCCCCTTATAAAAGTGTGCCAGTATAAAAAAAATGCCCCCTTATAGTGTCTCCAATAGCACTAATGTTCCCATAGTGCTCCACCAGTTATAATAATGACCCTCCTCAAAAATAAAGTGGCCTAACAGCATGCTGACAAAGAGCTATACCCACGACAAATACTTACCTCCATTCCGCTGTCGGTGATGCGGTGTAGGACACAGCCCTTTTCCACCTTGCATTCTGAGCTGCTTCCAGCCCAGCTCGGGCGCCATGGTGATGATGTCATGGCGCCGCCCTCTGTTAGGCTTCAGGCCTAGTTCCTGTAGCCTAAAGTTAACAAGGGGGAGCGAGACATCGGCTCCTGTACCCCACTGCAGCATTCAACTGTATCTGTGTCCTCAGGATGGCGATACAGTTGGGTATCGAGACTCCCTAGTGAGCTGCAATGAAACGTTGCTGGTGGCTCGGCAGTCCTGCCCAATCCTTGGGGTATGTACAGGTACCGTAGGTTGAGAACCACTATTCTACACAATGCAACTACTTATTTTCCCTTTTATCTGAGAAAATTGGAGAAGAGATGGATTAGTGTGTGAGCAGACACTTGTATGGGGCTCTGTGTGGTTTTTATTTTTTCTTTTAATTTTCATATCCCAGTTTTAACATGGGACCTGTCACCACTCCTGACATGTCTCTTTGAGGTAAATAATTTTATTTGACAGAAGATAACATTTCTGAAGCAGCTTTTGTCATAACACTCTGTTATTCCTCCTGAGTAGTTGTGAATAAATTGACAAGTAGCTATAAAACTTCTCCTTGTCAGAGGGCTGTGTCGTTACCTGGTGTTGCACTGGCAGCACTTAATTGACAGTTTCAGCGTGTGGGGACACACCCCCACCTGATATTAGCAAGTTGTGATTTTATTCAGCTGGGGGAGGAATAACAGAGGATCAGTGCTCCAGAATTATTTTAAGAAGAATACAAGTATTTACCGTAAACATGTCAGAAGAGATTACAGGTCCGTCTTAAAACATGGGTCAGGACTGATAGGTTTTCTTCCCTCCACAATGAGGTTCCTTTGTTTGACTCCTTCCAGTCAGAACTAGCAAGACGGATCTGGATTCACCTTGTGGAAAAACCAGTTACCTCCGAGATGAGCGTGACTTTCATCAAGGTACAGTAGCCAAAGAAAGCAGACTGTAAAGTCCAGTGTTCTCCAGAGATTGCGTATATTAAAATAAGATGACATCACACATGATTGGACAAGGGGTTATGGAGTTGTCTTCAACTTTGTAATATTTCATCATTGAAATGAAACTATGCGTGATGGACGAAAGCTATACTCCTGTGCAAACTGAGCGCCGAGTCCGGGGCTGCCATGCTGCTTCCCTATAAAATGGTTATGTTAGTGGGGGGCTCCTGACTAAAGACAAGGATCAAAAGAAATGGATATTTTTGCTCGATCCTTTTGTTCGCAGGAAGTTTCTGGCAGCGGCTTTCTCTGCTCTCCCCATAGAAAATACAGCCAGGAGGGAGACGGGAGAGAGAGCTGTCGGCCAAACGCAGCTTAAAGGGGTATTCTCATCTTAGACAATGGGGGCATATCGCTAGGATATGCCCCCATTGTCTTATAGGTGCGGGTCCCACCGCTGGGACCCGCACCTATATCCAGAACGGAGCGGGGAGAGCTGCGCCTGGAGGACCCCGGGTTTCCAGGGGTCCGGCCACCACCAGGTGCAGCCCCCTTTTGTGCTCATAGAAATGAATGGGAGCCGGGCCGTGCATGCGCGGTGCGCTCCCATTCATTTCTATGGAGCCGACGGAAATAGCCGAGCCAGCGCTCGGCTATTTTCGGCGGCCTCGTAGAAATGAATGGAGGGCGGCTGCGCATGCGCAGTGCGCCCTCATTCAGTTCGGGGGCCCCGTTCTGGATATAGGCGCGGGTCTCCCAGCGGTGGGACCCGCACCTATAAGACAATGGGGGCATATCCTAGCGATATGCCCCCATTGTCTAAAATGAGAATAACCCTTTAACACCTGGAATTATCAACCACTACCTCAGTGCGGCTCCAAATCCCTAATCTACACACTCCTCACCTCAGTTGCCCTTGGCCATTTGTAACAAAACCACAGTTTTTATTGCTCCGTCTTATCTTAATTATACATCTCCCCATGTAAATGTCTTTTTGTTACCTCCTCCAAAGCCTGTATTACACAGGCTAATTTGAGCAAGCGGCCGTCGTCTTTTAGCTGCGAGATAGCGCCTGCTATGACACGCAACCATCTCCTCCACAGCATGGGGAGGAGCGAGCGCTATGGCATCGCTCGTCCCAATAATGTCTAGTGGTTTGCCAGCAGCAGATCGCTATTAGACAGCACGATCTGCCGCCAACAAGCGCAGATTTTTAAGCATGCTTAAAAATCTGAATTGCCCGTTTATCGGGCAGTCGGCGGCAGTATTACACTGCCAGATGATCGCAAACGAGCGCTCATGCAAACGCTTATTAGCAATTATCAGCTGGAAAATCAGCCAGTGTAATACAGCCCTGTAGAAGGAACCCTGTGCGCTGAAGGCTTGCAGTATGATTTTTGTTGGTTAGCCAATAAAGGTATCACTCCCACAATACTCGTCTATTCATTAACACAAAGTAGTCAACATTTGCATGTAGGGGTTGCAGCAAACATGTGAGTTGTGCTGCAAGGCCATTCCTTTCAATGGGATCACCGCTACACTGCGACCCGTGGCCGCGACAAACCAGTGTTGCCATCTAGCAGATACAACGCCTTGCGAAAGTATTCGGCCCCCTGGAGCTTTTCAACCTTTTGCCACATTTCGGGCTTCAAACAAAAAGATATAACATTTAAAATTTTTGGTGAAGAATCAACAACAAGTGAGTCATAATAGTGAAGTGGAACGAAATTTATTGGATCATTTAAACTTTTTTTGTAATAAAAACTGAAAAGTGGGGCGTGCAAAATTATTCGGCCCATTTACTTTCAGTTCAGAAAACTCACTCCAGAAGTTCATTGAGGATCTCTGAATGATCCAATGTTGTCCTAAATGACTGATGAAGATAAATAGAATCAAGTCTCCATATAAATGCACCTGCTCTGTGATAGTCTCAGGGTTCTGCATCATGAAGACCAAGGAACACACCAGGCAGGTCCGTGATACTGTTGTGGAGAAGTTTAAAGCCGGATTTGCATACCGAAAGATTTCCCAAGCTTTAAACATCCCAAGGAGCACTGTGCAAGCGATTATATTGAAATGGAAGGAGTATCAGACCACTGCAAATCTACCAAGACCCGGCCGTCCCTCTAAACTTTCATCTCAAACAAGGAGAAGACTGATCAGAGATGTAGCCAAGAGGCCCATGATCACTCTGGATGAACTGCAGAGATCTACAGCTGAGGTGGGAGAGTCTGTCCATAGGATGACAATCAGTCGAACACTTCACAAATCTGGCCTTTATGGAAGAGTGGCAAGAAGAAAGTCATTTCTCAAAGATATCCATAAAAAGTGTCATTTACAGTTTGCCACAAGCCATCTGGGAGACACACCAAACATGTGGAAGAAGGTGCTCTGGTCAGATGAAACCAAAATCCAACTTTTTGGAAACAATGCAAAACGATATGTTTGGCCTAAAAGCAACACAGCTCATCACCCTGAACACACCATCCCCACTGTCAAACTGGTGGTGGCAGCATCATGGTTTGGGCCTGCTTTTCATCAGCAGGGACAGGGAAGATGGTTAAAATTGATGGGAAGATTGATGGAGCCAAATACAGGACCATTCTGGATGAAAACCTGTTGGAGTCTGCAAAAGACCTGAGACTAGGACGGAGATTTATCTTCCAACAAGACAATGATCCCAAACATAAAGCAAAATCTACAATGGAATGGTTCAAAAATAAACGTATCCAGGTCTTAGAATGACCAAGTCAAAGTCCAGACCTGAATCCAATTGAGAATATGTGGAAAGAGCTGAAAACTGCTGTTCACAAATGCTCTCCATCCAACCTCAAAGAGCTCGAGCTGTTTTGCAAGGAAGAATGGACAAGAATTTCAGTCTCTAGATGTGCAAAACTGATAGAGACATACCCCAAGCGACTTGCAGCTGTAATCGCAGCAAAAGGTGGAGCAACAAAGTATTAATGCAAGGGGGCCGAATAATTTTGCACGCCCCACTTTTCAGTTTTATTATTACAAAAAAGTTTAAATGATCCAATAAATTTCGTTCCACTTCACAATTGTGACCCACTTGTTGTTGATTCTTCACCAAAAATTTAAAATGTTATATCTTTTTGTTTGAAGCCTGAAATGTGGCAAAAAGTTGAAAAGTTCCAGGGGGCCGAATACTTTCGCAAGGCACTGTATAATAAATGATGAATTTCATCTGGGAAATTAAGAAAGGAGACAGGCAGCATTCATTATAATTACCTCCCAGTCTGGACAAGAGACGCCATGTGGTGGTAGCTGTGCCGTCCATGCTGCACACGTCATAGCGCCAGCCACTTCGCTACGTCCTATAGCTGCCTGTAATGGCAGGATCACTTTAAATCCAAGTATGCTTTCTTTATTTCTTCCAGTATATTTCAATTCTCCTGGATATAAAGTTTCTTTCCTCGTTAAATGTGATAGATTTCTTGCAGTAGACAGGTTGATTTATTTAGAGGCTACAGGGGAGCAGCCGACCCAGACGTAGGACATGATTGAATATTCTGAGGTCGTCATCTTAACCTTGTGCTTCTGTAATAATAACATGACCTCCAGTCTCTCAGTTTTACAGCTTTTAGGAAAAGCGGAAGGGAAAGTTTTACAATGTGACTAAATGTAGTGTTTCTGTCACCTTGGTCCAGAAGTATACGTATGTCCTATCCTGGCTACATGATATATAGAGATGTTAAAGTTCTCTCGCTATCTGCAACTTCTCCCCACTCATGCCAGGTCTAAAAAAGTGGGCACAGGCCCGTCTCCTTTATCATTTTGTATGCCTGTTTTAGAAAACTGGCTTACATTTAGACCGGATGCGCCGAAGTTATGGAGAGGTTGGCGCCTTTTCATAACTTCAGCGTATCCACCAGCAGCTATGAGGCTTTATTAAGACTGGTGTCTAAAACGCTTTTTGTGCTTTGCTGCGAAGTTGTTGGGAGGTTTTAAAAGTGGTGTCTCAAATGATCGCTAAGTTTTGGAGATCTTCTTCGTCTACCTATTTTTTTTTTTTTTTTTTCTTCATTAAGTTTTCACGGATTTCTGTTCCCCTTTTGCAGTAGAAACCGTTCCTATTTCTTAGGGTATGTCACACATGGAGTAAATGATGTGAACTATCTGCAGTGGCAGAAGAGTGGATGACATCTCAGAAATCTCATCCGGAGAAAACCTGCAGCATAAACTGACTCGCTCTTCCGGTTTTCAGTCCAGAGCATATAAATTTATGCTGCAGGTCTCGCCCGCGGCTTTCAGCTTTTGCAGGGCAGAAGTTGAAAACCGCTAAAGAATTACCACGATTTCTCCAGCAGTTCTGCTACCAAAACCAGCCCATTTCAGGCATTTTTTGTGACAACAGATTTTGGCCATATCCACAGCAGACTTGCCACTTGTGGAATTGTTTTTGAAAACGTAAAACGGCCGCCAAAAAACACGACAGGTCCTATTTTGTTTTCAAATGTCCTCATACAATTCAAAGGGGCTGTTTTTAATGGACACACTTCAGAAAGGCATCAGTGAAAAAGCAGATGTTAAAAATGGACCGTTCCGCCTTTTTTAAAGGCCGTTTTTGTTTTTTTCTTCACCATTGTCTGATTGTACCCTAGGCCCCAACCACATAAAGCCTCATTCACACGTCAGTGTTCTCCACGGACAGCACACGTCCCCATTCATTTGAATGTGTGTGTTCAGACATCAGTGTTTCATCACAGTCCGTGGTTCGTTTTTTTTTTTTTAGCACTAATGCATGTCCTATCTTGATCCGTTCCCGGATCCCTCGCGCCCATTATAGTCGATGAGTCCGTGAAAAACCACGGATCCCTCACGGATGTCATCCGTATTGCATCCGTGTTTCACGGATCATTAAGAAGAGATGCTTTGAAAATAATTTTTCAGCTGTTCAGTGTCGGTGAAACATGGGTGCAACACGGACAGCAAAAAAACGGACACACGGACCCAACACTGATCCTTCACGGATGCATCACTGACGGATTGCATCACTCACAGATTTGAGCACAGACACGGACGTGTGAATGAGGCTTAACAGAGAAGTCATCCAAACTCAACTGTTTTATGTGTGTGAGGGCCTTGCCATTCTGCCCCGACAGATCATGTCAGGGGGAAAGAAAATTGATATGTTGAAAAGCAATGCCCAATCCTTTGATTTTCAGGAGAGGTAAGTCTCCACCTCTACCCATTAAAAACACATGTACCTGACATTTACACCTACTATAAAGCAATACAACTTAGAATGCACTCAGAATTGTTATGTGAAACATTCCCAAAACTAGGTTGCCAAATAACACGGCCATATTTGAGAGATTCAGAGTTCGCACTATTATGGCATATTAGTCAGACACCTCAGGTCATGACTAGAGATGAGCGAACGTGTTCGTTACGAACACTGTATCGCTCGTCTCCCGTGCGAACAAATGCCCGCAGGCATTGCGGACCCGTCCTCAGCTGCATGTAAGTCAATGGGGACGGATCGTTTGGTATGAGTGTCATACCAAACGATCCGTCCTCATTGACTTACATGCAGCTGGGGACGGATCCGCAATGCCTGCGGGCATTTCACACGGGAGACGAGCGATACAGTGCTCATAACGAACACATTCGCTCATCTCTAGTCATGGCGAACCTTCCTGAGTCGGTAAAAGGTGTGGCAATGATATGGCAACTGCTTGCAACTAATATGAAACTATTAAAATCCGCTACGTCACTATATTCACCAGCTAGACTGATACCATATGTTGTTGAAAACAATTACAACGATGATTTGGGTATATGGAGTCGTTTTACAGACATAGTATCTGGGGTTCTGTTAGTGGGGAAAAAAGTTCCTGATTTCACTCAGCTAAAAATGAAATATCCAGTCAGAGATTAGCTTGAGATGCATTACTCACACTTTAAGGCTAAATGTCATGAGCTTATTAAGCCGTTAGGGCCTAGTAATGAACCAACATGGTATGAGCTATTAATAGTATCACACAATTCTACCGTAAGATATTAGAATACGGGGTACCTAATAAACCAGTTTTTATCCAACAATGGGAAGGTGAACTTAAAGAAGAACTCCCGACAAAAATTTTATTCCATGTCCTGCTAGAAATGTACATGATATAATCTGTAGTGAATGTCATTTTCTTACCAGTGTCTGAATTTTTGACTTGTATCATCCTGAAGTTTCTTATCTGTGTCATGTGACCAGCAATTAGATCCACCAACTCACACATAGACTTATGTGTGGACAGGAAGTCTAATTCTCTATGTATTCCTATGAGACTGAAAGTGAGGCTCCGAAAGGAATGAATAGAGCAGTTATTGGCTTTCTGTCCTGGGTCAGTTGGAGGTCAGGGAGTTAGTCACATGACCCAGCTACAATAAGAAGAGGTTTTTACTCACAGAAACAGTCACTGATAAGAAGATAACATTCACTACAGATTATATCATGCACCTTTCTAACAGGTCAGAGAATAAAATTTTTTGCGGGAGTTCTTCTTTAATCTCACTTTCTCAGTTGAAAAAGTGGGGAAAATACATGGCATATCTAGATGTATTCGATTACAGGAAAACTCATACAAACTCATCCCCAGATGGTATAGGACGCCAGATTATATGCATAAAATATCCCCCAGTGTAACTAGTGAATGTTGGAGATGTCATGATAACATTGGAACTCCACTACATATATGGTGGTCGTGTCCAGAAATCTTCAAATATTGGCAGGATGTCTTTCAAACGATTCATACTAGATGTTCAACAAATGTTGCTCTTTCACCTACGCTAGTATTACTTAATCTACCAAACCCTAATTGTCCAATTGTAAAAGGACACCTTCCATCACTATTAACTATGGCGGCCAAGCTTCTAATTCCTATACATTGGCTAAGTGATACTCTACCCTGTTTGATAGAATGGGAATTGAAAGTTCAAGAGATATATAGAATGGAGGAGCTGTCTAGTTGGGAATCATATACCCTTGAGAAATGTGTGGATACCTAGAATCCTTGGACATGGTGGTATCAAATGAATACACCTTAATACATGGTACCCATTTACCTACCTGTTTCTTACTGCATATTTGTATCATAATATAAAATATCAAAAGGAATTATATTTGAGTCTAGTGTCTATAAATAACACTTCTGATAAAAAAAAAGTGACCCGTACTGTTTGCTGTTTATTGAATGTTTTTGATTGTACATGTCAATAATTGTGAATATGTTTGCCTTGATGCTCTATTGTTTATCTGGAAAATGTAATTTTGTAAATAGCTTTATTTTGCAATTAAAATAAAGATTCTCAAAAAAAAAACAAAAAAAAAAACAAAACGCATGCAGCCTTGGCCGACCTGAACATGAAGGCGTTGGGAGTGATGGCTCACAGCTATTGTATGGACAATTCCAGTAAACTTTCATATTCTCCATGCAAATGACTGAGAGCCTGGCATCCGATCTGGAGCAGCTTATTCTGCAGCTTTCCCTTCTTAATAAGTCTTTCATCAGCGAAATCTCTTGTCTAGATACTGAAATGTGCAGGAGTGTCCTGAACACATAAGTTTACTAACCATCAATTTACTGCTTAGTCATAAAGCAGTAGGGACAGTGTATGAGCAGTGACGTAGTCTATGTAGGTAGTCACGTCTCGTTCTAGTAATAATGGGTAACTGATGATAGATGACACACACAATATTTCATGATTTTCTTTGGCTGCTTCCTACATCCTATAATGCCACAATTGCTCCAAACATCGAAGTTCACATTTTTGTGGCCTTATAAAAAATAACTATAAATATCTGTAAGAAAAATCTGTATAATAAGTTTCAAATCATGATATATAATCAGTTTCCAAATGATAAGTAAGAACAGTGAAATTCAAAATGACTGTTACTAAAGCCTGTCTTCTCCCAGCTTCACTAGGCAGAGTTCTGAAAGTTCTGTATCCGTAACAGACACCATCTTGGCATTCGTAGACATCGCAGCGGGAAGACTGCAGAGCCATTTTTCAGGATATTAAATCCATCAAATGCTAAGGGACAGGAGTTTATGCCTTTCTTTCATTAATTTCTTCTAGTATCTTCGTTATAGATCTCTGCCGCTCCTTATAGCAAGTCTGTTGTTTCAACAGCTTTCTTTACTCTTGTATACATCATGGCAATCCACAAAAGCCTAATGTTAAAGGGAATGTGTCATCAGAAAATGACCTATTTTAAATCACGTTTTTCTGTTAAACATTTTTTTTCTATATTTTTTTTTAGTGTATTTAAAAAAAAAAAAAAAAAATGTGCAATTTTTTCACTGGCTACTTGGCCTAATAATATGTTGAGACTTCCTGTTCCGTACAGATCACTTTTCAGCAGTTATCTCATTATCACAGGCAGAATTACAATGACAGGTATCACCTCTGCATAGATAACACAGGATTAACCATTCACAATAGGTGATATCACAGCTTATCTGCTCCCTCCTGACCTCTATGGAAAACTGTCTAGAAATCTCTCCTATAGAAGTCTGTGAGGTCCGCTCCAGTCTATTGTGTCTATGGCCCAGGTGGCTGCACTCATGAATGGGAAGTCTTAACAAATGTTACGCCTAGTGACGATGAGAAAACTGGATGATTTTAGAATAAAAATAAAATAGGGACATTTAAAGATTTTTTTTTAAAAAAAATCGTCCAAAAAATGTAACATAAGAACTTGATTTAAACTATAGGTCATGTACTAATGACACATTCCCTTTAAGCCCCCATGTGGTGCTCTATTAATGCACTGTGAGCAATGTCCTGATATAACTGAAAAATGGAAGTGAAAATCAGGAACGGGGAATCCAAATCCCCTGGGTGCTACCTGCATACTTTTAGAAACTCTTGAATAGTTCTGACTGGTAACAGAGATACATGTTTAGGGGCCTGTGCACGGTAAGGGTCAGTTCACATGGCTTGATTTCTGCTTTTAATGAGCACCATATAATTACAGTCCTGACAAAAAATATTGGCAAATAGACTACTATATAACAGAACAATTACCGTATTTTAAGACGCACCCCAGATTTTAGAGTAGGAAAATAAGAAAAAATTATTTTTCATCACACCTCATATCAGACCCTCCATAAATTTCAGGACATCACATCAGACCCCCATATCAGCCCTCCGTGTCAGAACCCCATCAGCCCTCCACGTCAGACCCCCATCAGACCTCAGATCAGCCCCCATATCAGCCCACTCTGCCCCATGAGACCTCAGATCAGCCCCCTCTACCCCATCAGACCTCAGATCAGCCCATCAGCCCCCACATTAGACAAATGTGCTCCCATCAGACCTCAGATCTGCCCCCATATCAGCCCCCTCTATCCCCATCAGACCTCAGATCAGCCCATAAGCCCCATATTAAATGAATATGCCCCCATCAGACCTCAGATCGGCCCCCATATCAGACCTCAGATCAGCCCATAAGCCCCCATATTAAATGAATATGCCCCCATCAGACCTCAGATCAGCCCACTCAGCCCATAAGGATAAAATAAAAACCTGTTACCTGTCCTGCGCCGCGGCTCCACTCTGGGTCCAGCGCTTCTCTGGCTTCTAAGGCCGGCGCTGCACTGTCACCTGACTGCGTGCAGCGTCAGGTCATAGTGCGCGCACTACGTCCTGACGCTGTATGCATTCAGGACAGTGCAGAGCTGGCCCGGGAAGACAGAGGATTGCCGGACCCGGAGCGAAGCCGCGGCGCAGGACAGGTAAGAGAGGTTTTTATTTTATCCTTATGGGCTGATCTGAGGTCTGATGGGGGTCCCAGCACCTTATACATACAAGTGAGCGCTTCCATAATGGAAGCGCTCACTTGTATTCGCAATATCTATTGACCTGGAATATACTGATTTCTCCTGACACTAATCATTGGAGTACTTTATTGACAAGTATACTTAATCATATATATATATACTATTTATGACGAGTACTAACGTACCCTTCGGTCTGTTATTTTCTAAATTTTTGGTTGTTTTTCTGGCAAGTTTATCAGTTCTCTTGTAACGGTGGCGGTATCTAATCCTGTGACAGGAATAAAATATACAATGCAGCAGCACTCTGCAAACCAAATAAAGTACAAAGATGCCATAGTAATAGAAAGTATTTTGGTGCTAATGCTACGCTTATTTAGTTAATTTGAGATTCTTGGCAAATATATTTTGTACAAAATTATTTGGGCCTGTCTGCCAAACGTCAAGATGATCTCTGTAAGATGGGAACCTAAGACTAATTTCTACCTGTTATAACAGCTACCATAAAATTCAGGGAGTGCAGGTTCCACGTGCATGCTGGGTCCACTCTGCTTTTTGTCATTTTTTGTTGCCAAAATGGCCTCCATTCAATCCAGGGAATGCAGATACCAACATGCATGCATGCCATTAAATCCAGTATTTAGTGTTAGTTTCCTGTCGTACAGTGATCGCCTTGACGTTTGACAGACGGACCCAAATAATTTTGTACAAAATATATTTGCCAAGAATCTCAAATTTACTAAATAAGCATAGCATTAGCACCAAAATATTTTCTATTACTATGGCATTTTTGTACTTTATTTGGCTTGCAGAGTGCTGCTGCATTGTGTTTATATTTTTTTCCTGTGTGTATCTAGCCATGGCAGAGTGCACCTGCACACTGGGATATGCTGACTGCCCCCTTTTTCTTTGTAATCCTGTGCCAGGGCCATCCTAGGAATTATAGGAGGTTCTTGATACGGTATCCCACCTATCGGGGCGGCCATTCCGTTTTTAGGCAGGGCACAACAGGATAGGGACAGCCTAGGGATTGGTTTTATCCTTTCCTAATCTAGTGCCAGCACAACTGCCGTTATCACATTAGATGGCACCTAGGTTTATTACCGTTTGTTTTTTTTCTTCTCTTATATACTTTAGAATAAAGGCTAAGATTTAATGAGCACCAACTCTGGATCAACTTGTAGGAAAACAGGCTGAACTGGATGGACTGATGTCTTTCTTCGGCCTGTTACTATGTAATCAACTATACAGGAAGGCGATTGGTGCTCATTTAAAGGGCCTTTAACCTGGGCTGGGACAAACTGTGGGAAGAATGACCGTTTGTACGATTGTTTGTCCCCCATACAGTTTGCCTATTGATAACACAGGCTGATGTGCTGCTGACAGTGATGTTTTTTATGTCAACATAAAAGATGTCATCCACCAACAAAAGTGTTTGTACCTGACCATCGACCTGTTTATAAGGGTGTTAAAGGCCCTCCTTGTGCCAATATACTCCACCAATCCATCCTACTCTCCATTTTGTCCCACTTTTGTAAGGAAAAAGGAAGCAATTATACCCTATATCCGCTGTGAATGGTGTTCTTGTGAATGACTTCTGATTCTATTTTGTGCTTTTCGGTTTAGTTTTACAAGTAGATGAAGCATGACAAAGCTGTTCCCTGTGACGGTATAATTAGCAGTTGTATGTACTGACATTCTGCAGCATCACCTTACAGCTCCTTAGTGTATATGAGCATATTTACATGTACTTTTTCTTTTTTCTTACAGGATTTAAGTGCCCAGTCTGCTCAAAATTTATTCCCACAGATGAAATGGATTTGCACCTTGTAATGTGCTTAACAAAGCCAAGAATAACGTATAATGGTAAGTGCTACTGGAGCCTTCTTCATGTGAAAACCTAAAAATTCAAAGGAATGTGTCCACAAACAGCGGGTACTGAAATGCTTTTCTGGGCACTGCTTAAATATGGACCCTTAGACCCCTTTCAGACGAGCGGGTGTCATGCTGTGGACTCGCAGCACAGCACCCGGCCTGGACTCCTGGCACTGCAGGGGTCACATAGCATTATATTGATTTATGACGCTATGTAATCCTTACAGTTTTGGTATGTATTGGATAACACTGACAGCATTATGTGTAATGCTATGCGACCCTGGCAGTGCTGGAAGTTCAGGCCAGGTGCTGTGCTGCGAGTCCACAGCATGACATCCGCTCGTCTGAAAGGGGCCTAAATGTTGGTTCTGCGTACTGATTGTCTGGAAGGGACCACATCGATCGTATTTCAGTTTGAAGAGTGGGGGCAATTCGCCAGATTACTATTGTTAAAGGAGTTCTGCCATAATTGAAGTAAAAAAATGAAAATCGGACATCATATAGTACATGGCAATACATTTCTAACAAAGCTAATGCCAGCCCTGTACCTCACATGGATCCAGACATCTCCCCATTCATTATTCCAATTATTGCTAGATTATCTTCAGCCTGGCACCTCAGCAGGTGTGACCTTTCTGCTGCAGCGCTCTCCCTGTAACTGCAACATTTTCAAACAGAACATATGGCTGGTGGCAGTTGAAGATTTAAACTGAGCACGTGCGACCAGCTCAGTGAGGTGGACAAAAAAATATGGAGAAGAACAAACAGCAGGTGGCGCTATACAGACACATTTTATTGAATAGCTCACTGGCTATAAAATATAATAGCTCACTGGCTCACTAAATTTTTAATTAAACACAATTACAACACAATTAAGATCCAGGTGCTGATTTGAAAAATGTGGAATATGTTTCACAACACAGAACCTTTTGAAGTTTTTTTTTGTTTGTTTAAAACTGTATTCCCATCAGAGATGCCAAATGCCTATGGATATTCCCTAACTGTTTTAAACACTATAGGCTCACCTCTTGGACCTGTATCTAGAATGTGAGTCCTATGACCCCCACCCTGCCTGGAGATCAGTCTAGATGAAGAATGAATGGAGTGTTGGTAGCTTGCTTGTCTGCTTCTGTAACACCCATAGAAGTGAAAGGAGAGGGTGTCTGCATGCAGCTGCTGCCTCACAACAACAGGCCAGGGGCTGTGGATATGCCATGTGTGTGATTGGAATACCTCTTTAACCACTTCCAGACCGGGCCATTTGCCCCCTTCCTGACCAGGCCTAATTTTACAAATCTGACATGTGTCACTTCAGGGGATAATAACTTTGGAACGCTTTTACTTAGGCAAGCCATTCAGAGATTTGTTTTCTCCTGATACATTGTACTTCATGTTAATGGTAAATTTGAGTCAATATGTTTTACCTTTATTTATTAAAAAAATCCAAAAGTTAATGAAAATTTTAAAAAATTCACTGTATTCTAAATTAGAATCTCTGCTTTTAAGGCAGATAGTGATGCCTCATAAAATATTCATTAATTAACATTCCCCATATGTCTTCTTTTTGTTGGCATCATTTTGGTAGTGTAATTTTATTTTTCTAGGACATTAGAAGGTTTAGAATTTTAGAAGCAATTTTTGACATTTTCAAGAAAATTTCAAAAATAACTTTTCTAAGGACCAGTTCAGTTCTGAAGTCACTTTGAGGAGCTTACATAATAAAAACCACCCATAAATGACAGCATTTTAGAAACTACACCCCTCAAACTATCCAAAACTGGATTTAGAAATGTTGTTAACCCATTAAGTATTCCACAGGAATTAAAGCAAAATAGATGTGAAATGTCAAAATTTCACTTTTTTTTTTGCAGTTTTTCCATTTTAACAATTTTTTTTCCTGTAGCACATCAAGGGTTAACAACAAAACAAACCTCAATATTTATTACCCTGATTCTGCAGTTTGCAGAAACACCCCACATGTGGTCGTATACCGCTGTATGGGCACACGGCAGGGCACAGAAGTCAAGGAGTGCAATATGATTTTTGGAGGGCAGATTTTGTTGGAATGGTTTTTGGGTGCCATGTTGCATTTGAAGAAACCCTGAGGCATCCCCACAGCAAAACCCCCCAGAAAGTGACCACATTTTGTAAACTACACCACCCAGGGAATTTTTAAGGGGTGTAGCGAGCATTTGACCCTACAGGCGTTTCATAGAATTTATAATACTTGGCTGTGAAAAAGAAAAATTACATTTTTTATACAAGAAAATGGTGCGTTAGGCCCAAACTTTCTTTTTCACAAAAGATAACAGGAGAATATCCCTCCACAATTTGCTCCCCATTTTCTCCTGAATACAGTAACACCCCAATTGTGGCCGTAAACTGTTATTTGGTGATACGCCAGGGCTAAGAAGGGGATGAGCGGCATCTGCATTTTCTAACATGGAATTTTCTGTCATGGTTTTTAAGAGCAATGACTTTTTAATTTTTTTTGTTGACTGAGCTGTGTGAGGGCTTTTTTTTTTGCAGGACAAGCTGTGCTTTTTATTGGTACCATTTTGGGGTACATTTGGCTTTCTGATCGCATTTTATCTATTTTTTTTGGGAGGTGAAGTCACAAAAAAAGCTGTTTGGTGTCATTTTTCTATATATATATTTTTTTTACACCGTTCACTTGATGGGGAAGTTCATGTAATGTTTTTAAAGATCCGGTTGTTAAGGATGCAGCAATACCAAATATGTCTATTTTTTTTTTTTTTTTTACGTTTTACCCAATAAGAGCATTTTTAGAAAAAAAAATCATGTTTTTGTGCCATATTTGTGTGGGGCTCATTTTTTGCGGGATGAGGTGATGTTTTTATTGCTACCATTTTCGGGTACATACAACTTTTTGACTGATTGATATTATGTTTTTTGGTAGGTAAGGTGACTAAAAAATCTGTTTTGGTCTAATGTTTATTTATTTTTTTATGGCGTTCACCTGATGGGGTAGATCCAGGGTTGCCAACCGTCCAGAAATTTCTGGACAGTCCGTAAAAACAGGTGACTTTTTTCCTGTGTCCGTGAAAAAAAAATAGATGTGTCCGTGATTTTTTTGAGGCTGGTGGTAGTTGACTAGATTATTTTGGTGGTAATTCTCATCATTTTACAGCTCACAGTAAATACTGGTAATGAGCTCTTATCAGTGTATTGAGTTATAGACATGTATTACTCATAATCTTCATAATTTATAATGGTTTTCCAATTTGTCCGTAAAAATTGTTGGCTGTCCGTGATTTTGTGATAAGTTGTCCAGAAAAAAGAAAAATTCTGGTTGGCAACTCTGGGTAGATCATGTGATATTTTCATAGAGCTGATCGTCGCGGATGCAGTGATACCAAATATGTCTAATTATTTTATTTGTGACATTTTTTAAATGACTATTTGGGGAATATATTTTTTTTTATGTGAAACTTTTTTTTAATTTTTATAATACTGCTTATTTTTTTATTTTTTTATTTTACACCTTGTGTCCCCCACAAGGTCATACAAGACCTCTGGGGGACTTTTAACTTCAATTTTTTTTCTTTTTCACTATTGATTTCTCCTGTAACTTGGGCTGACATATTCGCCCCAGTTACAGGGGACATACAGCCCTCAGGGTGGCTGTACAGCATAATACAGCGCTGTACAGCCTCACTGCCTCTCTCGGCCCCGGCAGTCACATGAAGAGCGCTTCCTGCGCTGTGTATACAGCGATCTAGAAGGCAGGGACACACAGGAATGGTCCCTGCCTTCTCTCTGGGGTGCCCTGCTGTCACTGCTGGCGCCTGGCACAGAAGCTGCACGATTAGCGTGCAGCTTCTATCTCTGAATGGACGTTTAGAAACGTCTATTCAGAGATAAACAACCACTTCCCGGACGTTTAAAGTCAATGGGAGGATGGGAAGTGGTTAATGTGATAAGTTGAAAGGGGGGGGGCCTCTACTGGTAACAGAATGTCTTTCAGCAAAGAGGGTGAATGTACATCACTATCTATAATATATATATAAAAAAAAAAAAAAACTAAAATCAGGCAATTTTTGCAGTGGACACTAGGTCTGATAATGTCAAGACTTCCTGTTATGTACAGGTAACGTTTGCGGACACGGTGATGCCCTTGATGCTTATATTTTTTGTTATTTATGTATTTATTCTATGGAAATGGGGGTGATTTACATTTTTATATGTTATATATTTTTGGCTTTTTTTAAACTTTTTTTATGGTTTTGGAGCTCATTTTGAGTCTACAAGACTTTTTTTTTTTTGTTTAATTCTGTGCCATTATGTTTCTTATAGATCCATATTGGTACTAGAATTGTTCATTTCTTATTTTCTTAATAATTGCAGCTCCAATACCCTGGGTAGCTTCAGAGAGACCCAGCGTATTGAATTCAATTACCGCCATCCTCATTGTTAAGCTTTTATCAAGTATGATCACGGCATCTAAAGGCTTCTTTAATGACTGCGATCGGCTTTATTGCCGGTCGCAGTCATTACCTGCGGGTCTTTGGTTTTTGAAACAGTGGAGACCTGCTGGCCTTGGCACCCGCGGCATGCAGGAAAAAAAAAACTAATTGGGGGGAATTTGGGAAAAAAAACAACCACAGTTTTATGGGTTTCATTTTTACAGCGTTCACTATGTGGTAAAACTGACTCGTACTCTTCATTCTCCAGGTCAGTAAGATTACAGCAATACCACATATGTATAGCTTTTCTTGTGTTTTAATACTGGGGAAAAAAAGTTGAAAAAATAAAGATTTAAAGGGGTAATCCAGTTATGTCGAATGTTTTTCCTATTTATATAGTAAAGTTCTAAGTTTGTTACTTATTTACAAAAAATATCTGTGTGAGATATGTATATATGTGTGTGTGTATATATGTATATATATGTGTATATATGTATATATATATATATATATATATATATATATATATATATATATATCTCCAGATATATCTGTGTAGGAATGAGGACTACTGCTGGAGATGAGTAACTTGTAGAGCAATGTGGATATTTGTATCTGTGTAGATGGCAATGGTTCTGTTTCTCTTGTAATAAATCTAGATTAAAATTCTTTGTGGATTCTGTCACACTGCACAATCTGTGATTTAATGGCGCAGAATAACGCCATGATTTTATGGATTCTCCACACGGAAGAATGTGCACAATCCTAATGGGTAAATGAGCCAGATCTTTACTACTATACCAGCTGTAGAAATATGTGCTGCATCATAAGGGAGGCATGCTATTACTGACCGCAATCATTGTACCATTCCCTCCAGCTTTTCAGTCTGTAGATGAGGCTATTCCAGATGCTCAGGTTACATTCATATAATAGCACCCGTCTCCAAATTCTTACCACCACCCTAACACTTACATCCATGAGGGTAAGAACAACGTGCCCAGATGATTTACATTGCTGGCTCCATATGTGGAGCATAACACGAATTGTTGTAACCACATGGCGGTATCGGGAGCCCAGTGAGCCCCCTGCTCAGTAACTTAACGGCAGTAGAAATAGGGGCGCATTTACTAATACTGTCTAATAGCTAGACAAGATTCATCACAGTGGCTGATGCTGGATGGTAAATCCGATGTATCTTTATGCTGCCTAGTCTAACTTTATACCACCTAAATTTTGACACACACTGTCTAATTGTAACGCGTTCCCACGAAGCCAAACCCCCTTTCGCTAAGTCACGCCTCATTGTCTACAAGGCTTAAAAAGTATCTAAAACAGTTAATAAATGTGGTGCAAGGTATGAACTCATGCCCCATAACCTTTTTGCGCCTCTTTTAAGACAGATTTTACAACTTAGACTGGGGGACCTGAATGTACTAAGGTAGACCCTGAAGGACGCTATGTCTTTGTCAAGTCAAACATCCAAGGTGTGCCATGTAGTCTCCTTTGTATGTATAATGCCCCGACAACCCTCTTAGGGAATTTTATTTGCTGCACCAGGATGTGGCAGCTCTATATGTGGGGGATATGAACCTTCTCAAGGATCCCCCTCTGGATAAATATGGGGTTAAACCCCATCCCTGGTACTGGGGAACCATCCCGATTAGCAGATGTTATGACTGAGATGGGGTGGATAGATCTTTGGAGAATGAAGACAGATTTTAGGGATAGACACATTCGTAAATCTGGGTGGTTTTTATGGCGGTTTTTGCATTGCTTTTGTGTGTTTTTAGCGGTTTTTGGGGGAAAAAAAATTCTGGCAGCATGCCTTAGCTGTTTTTCCTGGCATTTTTCCTTAGTCATCTTTATACTAGTTAAAACCAGCAAACCTGTTGGATTTTTAAGGGCAAATGAAGGGTTTTAAAAGTGGATTTCCATATTGATGGCTATAGTAAAACCAACCAAAACTTTCTACAGTACTACGTCTCACGATAAGTCATAGTAATCCCGCTAATAAGCCACCTAGTGGTCTAGGCTGCTAAACAGGCTGGTTTACGGTTATTTCTGTGGTGGTTATGAGTACCTACTGATGCTGAGGGCAGTGATCGAGCAGTGATTGACGGCTCATTCGTTTGTTTCCAGTGATTGACGGCTCATTCGTTTGTTTCCAGTGATTGACGGCTCATTCGTTTGTTTCCAGTGATTGATAGCTCATTCGTTTTGTTTCCAGTGATTGACGGCTCATTTGTTTGTTTCCAGTGATTGACGGCTCATTCGTTTTTGTTTCCCTTCCAGTGATTGACGGCTCATTCGTTTGTTTCCAGTGATTGACGGCTCATTCGTTTGTTTCCAGTGATTGACGGCTCATTCGTTTGTTTCCAGTGATTGACGGCTCATTCGTTTGTTTCCAGTGATTGACGCTCATTCGTTTGTTCCAGTGATTGACGGCTCATTCGTTTGTTTCCAGTGATTGACGGCTCATTCGTTTGTTTCCAGTGATTGACGGCTCATTCGTTTGTTTCCAGTGATTGACGGCTCATTCGTTTGTTCCAGTGATTGACGGCTCATATCGTTTGTGTTCCAGTGATTGACGCTCATTCGTTTGTTTCCAATGATTGACGGCTCATTCGTTGTTTCCAGTGATTGAGCTCATTCGTTTGTTTCAGTGATTGACGTCATTCGTTTTAATTCCAGTGATTGACGGCTCATTCGTTTGTTTCCAGTGATTGACGGCTCATTCGTTTGTTTCCAATGATTGACGGCTCATTCGTTTTAATTCCAGTGATTGACGGCTCATTCGTTTGTTTCCAGTGATTGACGGCTCATTCAGCTGCATTTACTCTCAACAATTATTCTTTCTATATGGGGGTGAACAATCACTGCTGAGATCATTCATCCCCGTACATATTCTTGTTTACACAGGGTGTTGTGCTGTCGACAGACAGTGAATTTATGAGCTTCATAAACGACGGATCTCCCACCCAGCGCTCAGTGATCGGGGGCACATTTACACATTCCCGAAGTTACCTGATAATTGGCCCAATAACCTTCCCATGTAAATGGGTCCTAACAAAGGGTGGTAATGGGTGATTACACTGACAATATGCAGCGGTTAGTCCTTGCTGTTCCTCGGCTTATTTTTTCATCTTCCAGCTCTGAACAGAAAACATTGATTCCTGAGCAGAAACCGATAAGGACGTGCATTATGGATGATGTGCAATCTGTACTATTGATCTGGAGATGCCGGTCAAGAAGCGTCTTCATTTACTCCTCAGACGCTACTATCAGTTCTTCTGATCATATGAGCGTTATCCTAGATTTTTTTTTCATCTGGTAATATGGTGTTTTCTGCTTTACGTCAGTCCCTATGGCAGGCCAATAGAAAATACAGTAGGCTGTGAGCTTTTTCATAGCAGTCAGTGCCACCATGTCCAGTTATGTGGGCTTGGCAAATTAATTTGGTGACAACATGAGTGACTTAAAAAGGACCTGTCTCTAGGGATGAGCGAACTTCTATTTCAAGTTTGACATACAAGGTTCGGGTTATCTAAGAATTTCATTATGGATTCTGCTACCAAGCACCATACCTTATGGTCCATGGTAGAGGAATCCACAACAGAATTCTTAGATAACCCGAACTTTGTACGCCGAACTTGAAACAGAAGTTCGCTCAACAGTATTTGTCACCTGTCCTGTCATGTCTGTTTTAGTAAATACTTGCATACCCCATAAAAGAACAATTCTGGAGCAATTCTGCTAACATTGTGCAGTTCCTCTTTTATTCCCTCTGAAAATGTATGACTACATTTACAACTGGGTTTTACCATTCTCCTTCTGTAATGGGTGTCGTAAGTCTGACACTGTCTAATTAGAATCAGACATGTTTAATGAAAGTTGTATTAAAACCTCATAAATATGCTAGTGACCCAGTGACGTTTGGATGGACAGTGATAAGGCTCCCACAAATTCCCAAACAAATTTTATATAAGTCTCCAGCCCATGCAGTGCTGGACTTAAAGGGAACCTGTCATCTCCGAAACACCCCTTGAACTAGAGTAAGCGCTGCTCATGGTCAAGGGCTCCGTACACTGTGTAGAGGCTATGTCTGGTTACTGTAGTTCTGCAGGTTGTGCAAACTGCAGATCTGATACTGATGACCGCTCCTAAGGAGAGGTCTTCAATACTTAAAGGGAGCCTATCATCTCCGAAACACCCCATGAACTAGAGTAAGCGTTGTATAGTGTAAGTGATGCTGAATCCGAATATGTAAGTTTTATCTTCATACTCCCTTCCATTCTGACGCTGTGCTCCCACAAACCGTCTGTAAAGTACATTGACAGGACTCTTCTTTGAGTCCTCTCCATTATGTGAGTGAGCACTGGAGTCCACTGAGTGCATTTTACTGCAGGTTTGTGGGAGCACAGCGTCAGAATGGAAGTGAGTATGAAGATAAAACTTACATATTCGGATTCAGCATCATTTACACTATACAACGCTTACTCTAGTTCAAGGGGTGTTTCGGAGATGATAGGTTCCCTTTAAGTATTGAAGACCTCTCCTTAGGAGCGGTCATCAGTATCAGATCTGCAGTTTGCACAACCTGCAGAATTACAGTAACCAGACATGGCCTCTACACAGTGTACGGAGCCCTTGACCATGAGCAGTGCTGCAGTAACAGACATGGGCACTACATAGCTGTGTAATTCAAGTGCCTTCTTCAGGCGCCCCAGTTCCTGCTAACAGCAGGTAGCTTACCATGGCAGCCAGGACTTCAGTAGTGTCCTGGTTGCCATGGTAACCGATCAGAGCCCCGAGATTACACTGCTGGGGATCCGAACTGCCACCAATAAAGGGAGGGGAGGGGGACCCTGTGGTCACTGCCACCAATGGTCATTTTACTGGGGGGTTGGGCACACTGTGCCACCAATGCACATAACTATGTTTAATAAAAGTACAGGAGGCGGGTGCCAGCGCAGAATCACATAGCCGGCACCCGACCTGTATGATAGGGAGCTGCAATCAGCGGTAGTTAACCCCTCAGGTGCCGCACCTGGGGGGGTAACTGCGGCGTATGGCAGCTCCCGATCATACAGGTCGGGTGCCGGCTATGTGATTCTGCGCTGGCACCCGCCTCCTGTACTTTTATTAAACATAGTTATCATTGGTGGCGCAGTGCGCCCTCCCCTCTCCCATCGGTGTCAGCGGCAGCACAGGGGGGAGGGAGAGACTGCTGAGCAGTAGCGCAGCCTGGTATCAGTAAATGCCTAGTCTACGCGCAAATGGCGACAAGACTAAAAAGTCTTGTCGCCATTTGCAAATTCTAAGTCGCATTGGCGACCATTTTGGTCACCATCTGGAGCACTGCATCATCAGCCAAAACCACATATTTATGGTATGATTGGCCGATCATTTGCCATTGTGCTCAAGGTCCAGGGACCTTTTTAAACTGACATCCCGGTCGGCCAGTTTAGTCCGGTATATTGCTGGTGGGATTGTTTGCACAATCTATCCCCCGGAAGACTGACTGGCTGCATTGTGGCCGATCGTTGTCTCAAATGTATGGCCAACTTTAGGCTAAAAGCGGAATTGTAAAAATATAGAAAATACAGTAAAAACATCTGTGATATAATAACCCTATGACCATATAGAACTCTCTTCCAGTTTGTTCTATTTCTTTCTTTGCAGTCAGTCGTTGTTGGTAGTTTTGATGACCTTTAAAATGCCCATTTACCCCGAAACTTGATATGGAAGACGTATACCTTCCCTCGCTTCCCAGTCAGCTAACATTTTTCAGAATCTGTTGGTCTTGAATAATCCAAATGCCTAAATGCCAACGTAAATTACCATCTGCTGGACTTAGATGAGAAGGCCGCATAGTGTGAAATTAAAGGGAATTTAAGGCTTCAGTTTGCTATAGAATTATTATTATTATACAGGTTTGTTTTTTCATTTGTTGATTTTTTTATTATTTAGGATAAAATGAATCTAAAAATTCCAAATTACTTTGTGTATGTGTTTTTTATACTGGTTGTATGGGGCTGACATTTTACCAATGATAACATCATTTATTGGAGTGTGGGAGTAACCCTGGTGCGACTTGAATCCAGGACACCAGTAATCTTCCCTGATTTACACTTGTGGATAAAATAGTCATATCTTAAAGGGGGTTATCCGAGTTATATTTATTGATGACCTATCCTCAGGTCCGACACCCGGCACTGCTGTTCAGCTGTTTGAAGAGGAGGCGCGCGCCGTGCCAGTGCTGCCTGCTCTTCATTGTTTACCTGCTCCAAACATCAGTAGTGGTGAGTAGGTGTAAATTACCTAACCGTCCCAATTATTTCAATGGGAGGGCTCGTTCTTATACAAGTCTATGAGAGTGATTCTTCCCATTGAAATGAATGGGGTGGTTAGGTGTAATTACACCTGCTCAACGCTGCGGATGTCATGGCGAGCAGATAAACAGTGAAGAGGAGGCAGCGCTGGTACGGTGCGCGCATCCTCTTTAAACAGCTGATCGGGGGGGCTGCCGGGTGTCGGACCCCCGCCGATCTGATATTGATGACCTATCATGAGGATAATCATCAATAAATATAGCTCTGATAACCCCATTCATTTTATCGATATGCTTGCTGACTGTCGCCCTCCTTTTTAACACCTTGCCGACTGCCCACTGTCTTTAGACGGCGGGCGGCGCGAGTCCCCAGTCTGCAGCGCCGTCTAAAGATGGCGCTGCAGAAAAGGGGTGTCAGGGAGCCCCAGGACGGACGAGCGACGGGGGTCCGGCTGTGCCCAATAGCCGGACCCCTGCTGAATGCGCCAGCATCGGTGAAAACACCGATGCCGGCGCATTAACCCTTCATGTGCCGCGGTCAGCGCTGACCGCGGCACATGAGGCGTGCGGCATGGTCCGCCGCTATTCAGGATGGCGAGCGGGGCCATCGGGTCCCCGTGCTGCTGTGACGGGGACCCGATGGCTTGGATAGCAGCCCGATGCCTTCCGTAGGCATAGTGGCTGCTATCCCTGCGTTCCTGTGCGATCCAGCCCCCTGGATCGCACAGGTAGCAGGCTGTAAGTGTATTACACTGAGTAATACACTTACAGCCAATGCATTACAATACAAAAGTATTGTAATGCATTGTAAAGGGGATCAGACCTCCAAAAGTTAAAGTGGAAAATGAAAAGTTAAAAAATAAAGTAAAAATAAATAAATAATAATAATAATAATAAAAGTTAAAAAAAAATAAGCCATTTTCAAAAAAAAAGTTAAAAAAATGGTAAAAAAAAGGTGAAAAAAGAAAGGTATACATATTAGGTATCGCCGCGTCCGTATCGACCGGCTCTATAAAAATATCACGTCATCCACCTCGCCAGGTGAACGCAGTAAAAAACGCAGTAAAAAAAAAAAAAAACTGTGCCAAAACAGACATTTTTTGGTCACCTTCCCTTACAAAAAGTGTAATAGCAGGCGATCAAAAAAGCGTATGTACCCCAAAATGGTACCAATCAAACCGTAATCTTGTCCCGCAAAAAATGAGACCCTAACTAAGACAATCGCCTGAAAAATAAAAAAAAATATGGCTCTCAGAAAATAGCAACACAAAAAAAAGATTTTATTCTGTTCACAAATGCATCTAATGTGTAAAACTTTCCAAAAATAAAAATGTTAGACATATTGGGTATCGCCACGTCCGTAACAACCTGCTCTATAAAAATATTACATGAGATGACCCCCAGGCGAATGCTGTAAAAAAATTTTAAAAAAACTATGCCAAAATAGCCATTTTTTTCCCTTCTTCCCTCACAAAAAGTGTAATAGCAGGCGAGCAAAAAGATGTATTTAACCCAAAATGGTACTAATCTAACCGTCATCTTGTCCTGCAAAAATGATACCCTACCTGAGACAATCGCCCGAAAAATAAAAAAAATATGGCTCTCTGAAAATGGCAACACATAAACAAGATTTAATTCTGTTCTAAAATGCATCTAATGTGTAAAACTTAACAATAATAAAAATGTTAGACATATTGGGTATCGCCGCGTTCGTAACAACCTGCTCTATAAAAATATCACATGACTTGCCCCCTCAGGTGAATGCTGTAAAAAAAATGCTAAAAAAACTATGCCAAAACAGCTATTTTTTTCACCTTGACTCACAAAAAGAGTAATACCAAGCGATCAAAAAGGCGTGTTTACCCCAAAATGGTACCAATGAAAACCTCACCTCATCCTGCAAAAAATGAGCCCCTACATAAGACAATAGCTCAAAAAAATAAAAATCAATGGCTCTCGCAAACCAATCCATCAAAATCTGTGTTGTAAAATCCATATGGCACTCCTTCTGTTCTGAATCCTGCCATGTGCCCCCACAGCAGTTTACCACCACATATGGGGTGTTGCCTTATTCAGGAGAAAATGGGTAACATATGGGGTGCTTTTCTCCTGTTACCCCTTATGCAAATAAAAAAAATTGGGGCTATAGCAACATTTTATTGGAAGAAATGAAACTTTTCATTTTCATAGCCAAGTGTTTCCAAATTACGTAAAACGCTTAGGGGGTCAAAGTGGCGAGTACCCCCCTTAATATATTCGTTGAAGGGTGTAGTTTCCAAAATGGGGTCACTTTTTGAGGGTTTCCACTGTAGGGGTACGTCAGGGTCTCTCAATTACAAAATGGTGCCTACAAACTATTTTAGCAAAATCTGCCTCCAAAATCCGTATGGCGCTCCTTTCCTTCTGACCACTGCCACAAACCCATAGAGACGTTTACCACCACATATGGGGTATTTCTGTAAACTGCAGAATCAGAGTAATGTATATTGAGGTTTAGTTTGCTGTTAACCCTTGCTGTGTTGCAAGAAAAAAATTATTAACATGAATAATCTACCAAAAAAAGTGAAATTTTGAAATTTCACCTCCATTTTCCTTTAATTCTTGTGGAACACCTCAAGGGTTAACAAAGTTTGTAACAGCAGTTTTTTATAATTTGAGGGGTGTAGTTTCTAAAATGGGGTCATTTATGGGGGGTTTCATTATGTAAGCCACTCAAAATCACTTTACATCTGAACTGGTGCTTAAAAAAAATGGTTTTGGAAAATTTGGTGAAAATTTGAAAAATGGCTTCTAAACTTCTAAGCCCTCTAACGTCCTAAAAAAGTAAAATGACATTTATAAAATGATGCCAACATAAAGTAGACATATGGGGAATGTAAAATAATAACTATTTTTGGAGGTATTACTATATATTTTGAAAGTAGAGAAATTGAAATTTGGAAATTTGCTAATTTTTCCAAATTTTTTTTTAAATTTGCTATTTTTTTATAAATAAAAATGAAATATTTTGCCACAAATTTACTACTGTCGTGAAGCACAATATGTGACGAGAAAACAATCTCAGAATGGCCTGGATAAGTAAAAGCGTTCCAAAGTTATTACCACATAAACTGACACATGTTAGATTAGCAAAAATCAGTCTGGTCACGAAGGTGCAAAATGGCCCGGTCATTAAGGGGTTAAAGGGTTTTATTAAATATTGATTAGCTATTATTAGGAGGAAACTGTGATATAACCGCCTGTGACCACTGATGGACGTGTGGTGCAGGTGTCAGAGAGTTGGAAATTCCACACCGCCCCTCAGAGGTCCTTACAATAGTATTTTATTAGGAAGTTATTTATGCAGTTCTATACAATAGATGGGCATTTGCGGATTCCGTTCCAGGCGGGTAGAAAAAAAAAAAAGGTACAGATGTTATTCATCCTTCCGTTTTTTGCGGATCCGATGAGAACACCTCCCGACCTGCCGAGGGCCATGTCGTAGGCAGCACTTACTGAGCACGCCATTGGTAATGAGAATTTGTACATCGACATGATTCATAAAGATTAACAGCAATGAATAGTTTCCCGCATTGATCTTTTCTGGCGGTCACGCTGGCCAATTATTATAGCTGTCAAATTGTTTTACCGTCCTGAGAAATGGAAACTATTCTGCGGTTCCATCCACTTGGGTAGGGTCATTCTAGAACATTATTATGATGGTGGTTGTCATCCACCCACCAGTATTACAATACCTGCCTTCTCTCCGTCATTACACGGCTCTGAGGCTTGTGAGCTGATTGCTGTGATTACTGCAGTGCTCTATGTAATGGTCTAATGTGCCCCTCATCCTGTATCTACAGGTAAAGGTTAACTTGCACTTTTGTATCGAATACTGTGCTGCGGTAAATGCTGAAAACGGTAAAGGCCTCGTTTGCCTTTAGCCATTTATATAAAAATTTCACTTTTTAACCCCTTCCCCACAATACGCAGTACAACTGTACATCTTGGCTTTGAGAAATTACCTGCGTCTCAGTGTATAGTTACGTCATGTGGATTGAGAACTCAGGATCTGACCCCAAACCATCTGGCCGCAATAACTGGCTGTAATATACAGTTTGGCTTGTGCTGCAGTGGCCGGGATCGAGGCAACTTGATCCTTCCTATTTAACTCCTTTAATGCCATGGTCAATAGCAGCAGTGGCATCTAAGTAGTTAGACAGTAGGAGGGGGCTTCTTCTGGCCACCTCCTTGATCCCCAATGGTGTGGGTGCAGGTGGTTTGTCCTGGCGACCAGTGTTGGTTTGCCATTTTATTACATCTGTGGTATTAGGTGTGCGTGAATCAAGACATCATAAGATGCCAAGAGGCCTGATGCACGGCAATACAGATGTATTAGTGGGATTCAAAAGATAAATGGGGGCATTTATCAAACTGGTATAAAGTAGAACTGGCTTATTTGCCCATAGCAACCAATCGGATTCCACCTTTCATTATTCAAAGGAGCTGGCAAAAATTAGAGGTGGAGTCTCATTGGTTGCTATGGGCAACTAAGCCAGTTCTACTTCACACCAGTTTGGTAAATTACACCAAAAATGTTTAAAAATATTTAAGAAAAAAAAATATAAATATATGCCAAAAACACACATAATTTGTATGGTGTGGTCCCTTATCACATTATTTAACTTGCATGGTACATTAGTTTTTTTGGGTTTTTTTTTTTTTTGTTCATCCCACCTTCCAAAAACATCAAAAGTCATATACACCACAAGATGATACCAATGAAAACAGCAACTGATCCTGCAACACACAAGCCCCCATACTGCTCTGTCAACAGAAAAATGCATCTGCATCTCCCAGAATATGGCAACACCACATATTTTTTGTTTATATATATATATATTTGGGATCAACTTGGGGTACTTTCAAACCTTCGCTTTTCTTTTCCGCTATTGAGATCCATCATATGATCTCAAAAACGGAGGAAGTTGCTTCAGTTTTGTCCCCATTCATTGTCAATAGGGACGGAACGGAGGGCACCAGAATGTATTCCGTTTCATTGCATTCCCATGACACACACAAAAGCGCTGCAAGCAGAGTTTTTGAGTGTGTCATAGGATACTGATGACGCACTCAACGGATGCGTCATGAAAACCAATGTAAGTCAATGGTGACGGATCCATTTTTTCGGACAATGGATTTAGTGACTGATCCGTCTCTTGGGTTATAATACACCTGGGTCCATTCTGAACCGATGCAGACGGTTGTGTTATATACCGGGTACGTTTTTGCTGAACCTCTGACGGATCCAGCAAAAGCTCAGATGTGAAAGTAGCCTTAGTTGTACTGACCCGCAGAGTAAATGACCTTATTTATGGTACTGTGAATGTTGTAAAAATGTACAAAAAAAAAACATTGCCCAGAGTAATTGAAGAATTGATTCCTCCTCCCCCCGCAAAAAAAATGGAAATGTTTTTGAAAAAATAAATCAAAAATACAAAAGGTCCCACACAAAAAAAAAAACAAGCCCTCGTAAGGCTACATCGAAAGAGGGCTAAAAAATGACCATGTCATAAAAGCCTGAAAAATAAAACAATCACATCACAGATCTCTTAGGAGATCCATATGTGCAGTGACTTCCCCTTCAAAGCTCTTCAAAGCTCATCCATGTGATTTTTATCCAGTGAAACTGCAACACGGTCACCAGCCACTGATTCTGCAAACCGTTCACATTACAACATATTCTGTTGCTGATTACAAATGGGTAAAAATGACAAAACAAATGAACAATGACACAAAAGGAGAGATGCTGAATACACGTGACGGAGAAGAAATTTTTCTTGACCTCTACAGTAATGTTGGTGTCTAAGTGTGGAATGAGGAAGGGCAGTTCTGAGTAATTATTACAAGTGCTATTGAGGTTCCCTCCTTAATATTATAGTAAAATGACGTCCTCTTCTCTTTATTACCCTGTAATAATGGCTTTAGTCCTCACCCCGCTACGAATGACACTTCCTTTTCCTCTTGACCTAATGTCATTGACATGAGACTAATGTGTCATGCTTAAATTTTTTTATTTAGCATGTCAAGTCAGCTGTACATTATGAAAGCAATTATGGTTCTCTGCGAGAAGATGGGGTGAAAAAAGAATAAAAGCATATATATGATTCCCTCCTGTGCCACTGCAAAGCTCTGCTGTAATTGGCAGGACTCATGAGCCACACACCTAATGGAGAGGCCTTCCTACACATGAGCTCATGAGTCCTCGCAATGTATTACATAGGGCAGAGAATTGAGATATTAAAGGGTTTCTGTCACCAGTTTTTTCGGTATGAATCAGGCTGACATTAGAGATGTGCTAATGTCACCTGATTCCAAATATATATATCTGTTTTATTTACTGGTGCCCCCATTTTTATATAAAATGAACTTTTATTTTATACTAATGAGGCCTCTAGGTGCAAGGGGCGTTACCCCTGCTCCTAGAGGCTTTGTTGATTGACAGGCCCAGGCAGAGAAGAAACACTCCATTCACCATAGCTTGCAAGGACCTTCAATGATGTCATGACCATGTGATCAGTCACATGGTTTAGGAGGAGACAGGCTGTTTGTGTGATCCTAACCATGTGACTGATCACATGGTCATGACATCATTGAAGGTCCTTGCAAGCTATGGTGAATGGAGTGTTTCTTCTCTGCCTGGTCCTGTCAATCAACAGAGCCTCTAGGAGCAGGGGTAACGCCCCTTGCACCTAGAAGCCTTATTAGCATAAAATAAAAGTTCATTTTATATAAAAATGGGGGCACCAGTAAATAAAACAGATATATATTTGGAATCAGGTGACATTAGCACATCTCTAATGTCAGCCTGATTCATACCGAAAAAACTGGTGACAGAAACCCTTTAATCTCCATAAAAAATCATCTCTATTTATTTCAACTTCACAGACAATTATTAATTATAATCTTGATAAATTATTTTTTTTCTGGCAATAATTTTTTTATTTTTCCAACGGGGGTGCACATTTACATTATAGGGAGGCCTGGAGGAGGGTATGTAAGGTATATAGAGGGAGGACTGGAGAAAGGAAAAAAAAATCAATATCATGATTTTTAAAATATGAATATTGTCGGGTTGAAAGCGATGTGAATTAATCAAATTATATTGATTAACCCCTTCGCCGACCAGCGCCGTACATGTACGGCGCTGGGGCGATGCGGGCACATGGCGCCCGCTCGCGGGTGCGGCGGGCGTCATGGCCGGCAAGTCTCTGCTGTTTCTAACAGCAGAGACTTGCCGCTACCTACTCCATCGGCGGCGTCTTCCGGGTGACTAGATGCCGTGATCACACGTGATCACGGCATCTAGTTGCGTCTAAATCCGGAAGCGTTCGCTTCCGGGTGGTGTACAGACACCCCGTGTGGCCAATCGGGGTGTCTGTACACCATATGAAAACTGTAATCCTCGCTGGTGAGGATTACAGTTTTCAAACTGCAATTCTTATTCTGGCCACTAGATGGCAGGCCAGGATAAGAAATGAGCAATTCATGGTTTTCTGAGTCTATAAAACCCAGAATTGCTCATAAAGAAAAAAAAAAAAGCCACAATATATAAGCCCATATTTGAGCTTTCTAATAGTACAAAAAAAATTAAAAAAAAATGTTAAAAAATATATAAAAAATAAAAAAGATGTAAAAGTTCAAATCACCCCCTTTCCGTATAAGTAAAAAATAAATACCTAAATAACAATAAATATAGACATCATGGGTATCACCGTGACCGAAAACGCCCGTACTTTTAAAATATAAAAAAAAAAATTCCAATACGGCGAATTGTGTGGCGGAAAAAAGCGTCCAAATGGCGATTTGCCGTTTTTTGTCGCTTTTTTTTTCTAAAAAAAATTAAATAAAAAGTGATCAAAAAGTCATACACACCCCAGAATGGTATCAATAAAAACTTCAGATCGTCCCGCAAAAAATGAGCCCCCATACAGCTCTGTACAAATAAATACCAAAAAGTTATAGGGGTCAAGATTTGACAAGGAAAAAAAAAAAAAAAAAAGGGGCAACTTTCTAATTAGTTTATCACTATGAAAACGCAGGAAAAACTATACATATTAGGTATTGCCGGATTCGTACTGACCAGTAGAATGAAAGTAACGGATCAGTTTTAATGCACATCGAACGCTGTAAATAAGAAACCCGTAGAACTGTAGCGGAATAGCGTTTTCTTTGCAATTTCACCCGGTTTGGAATTTTTTTTCCTGCTTCCCACTGCACCGTATGCAATATTAAATGGTGGCGTTGGAAAGTACAACTTGTCCCGCAAAAAACAAGCCCTCATACAGCTATGTGAACAGAAAAATAAAAGAGTTATGGCTGTTTGAAGGCAGGGAGCGCAAAACGAAAATGCAGAACCGAAAAAAGCTCCGGTCGCGAAGGGGTTAACCCCTTCACGACCGCCATACGGCTATATACGTCCTATCTGCACATGCCCCGTGCAGATAGCACGTATATAGACGTGCAGGTGGCCCTTTAAGCCCAGCGCTGATCAGCGCTGGGATTAAAGCTCCTGCTCCTGCAATCTAGCAGGAGCAGGTCGGGTCCCGGCTCACAGACAGAGCGGGGACCCTGAGGAGAAGACAGGAGCGGTTTATTACCGCTTCTGTCTTCTCCTAAGCCGGAGGAGAGACTTACCTGCTCAGCCGGCGCAGCAGGAATGAAGCGGCAGCGCCGCTTCCTGTGTTAGTCCCGGCGGTCACGTGACCGCCGGGTGTCTCGGGGCCAGAGCAGTGCTGCAGGGTCTAAGGAGACCCTGATCAGCTCTGCCTGTGTGTAATGAGCCCCCAGGGGGCCGTTTTCCCCTGTAACTGGGGCTCCTGTGGATGCCCCAGTTACAGTGGAAACAGTGGGAAAGAAAAGTGTTAAAAAAAGAAAAAAAAAAAAAGTCAGTCCTCCAGAGGTCTTTTAATGACCTCCTGGGGGACATATTAGTTGTCAAAAATAAATTAATATATAAGTAAAAAAATAAATAAAAAACAAACAAAAAAAAGTGTAAAAAAAAAAAAAATTAAACACGCAGTCGCCAATGAAAACACTCACCATAGTCGCCCCGTCAAATAAAATCTATACATGCTATATATCAAAATGATCGTCATCAAATAGGGAACCCATTGCAATAATTAATTTGTGCGTCAGTTTTAATATTTAAAAAAAAAAATCTATAATTAAAAAAAATCCTTTTTTTTAATAAGAATTAGCGGTTTTTGTCTAAATTAAACTTAAAAAAATATAAAATATCTTTAAAAAAACATTCTACTAATAAGTCCTAAGTGTCAAGTAAAAAAAATTGCAAAAATTATTTTCGTATTCAAACGAAAAAAAAAATTAGGGTCACTAAGCCACCATGTGCCCAAATCACAAAAAGTTGCCTGGACATTCAGGCCTTTTATAGGTCTGGTCATGAAAGGGTTAATCATGCAGCCCTATTGTCAGCAATGCTACTCGTGTACACGGTCCAGTCACATTATTATGAGGACTTCCTATTTTCGCCGTCGGCAGCGCGTAACTCATGAAGGAAGTCCCTTGTGGATTGCTGGCTTGGTGGGTATATGAGGTGTGTGATAGTCTTTCTGCACACACATCCCTCATTTCTGTCATGGGTAAATGGGGCAATTTATCAGAGTTGCAAAAAGGGATGGCTTTCGGGCATTTCTGAAACTGCGCAGTATGTGAACGGTACACGTGCTGCTCTGATGAAAGTGAATGGACAAACAACACCATTGTGAATAAGCAATGTGGAAATTGCTGGAGCACCATATGAGGGGTGGAGCAGCTCACAGCCAATGAACCAGGGGGCTACCAGCCGTGTCTCTAGTTCACTGAATCCTACCGGGGCTCAGAAGCAGACGGATGATCACTGTACCTCTGCTAGTTGTATCGGCAGAAAAGGCTGTGTAGCACTGCAGTTAATACCGCTATAGGGAATGACAGACTCTGTAAACAACATTTCTTTACTTTACTGGTACAGTACAGAATACATATGTAGAAGTGGATTTACCTAAAGTTGTATCCTGGCTTATAAAGTGATGGGATATTGCTAGGATATTCCATCACTTTATGAATTGTAGGGGGTGCCACCGATCTTTGAACAAAGGGGCCACAGCAGTGTTTTAGCCACGTGTCCCCTTGGAAGCTTTTTTTTCTGCACAGCCACGTTCCTGGCCAACCGACTGCCCAGAGTATTGCAGCCTGCGCCATAACCTGCTCAGTCAGTGGCTGGGGCACCACTGTGCCAGGTTGAAGAACAGTCCAGGGGATGTAGTGCTGTGGCCCCTTCACCCTCAGGAATGGTGAAGATCCCAAAGGTACGCCATCACTTTATAACGTCTTGAAGAAGTGATCTCTTTTGGCCAGTGTCAGAGCTGGGTAAAACTTGTTTCGCCAGGGATTATTTTCTACTTTATCCATAGATAGAATAAAGCAGTCAGTATCGTCTGCGGCACAGTCAGTGGATTTGGGTAACATACCAGGTCGCGGCCGTTTTGCGTGGTCTGCACTTTGTCCAGTGCTTGATGAAGCGCAGACTGTTTCAGATGGGCCGTCGCCTGGTATGTTTCCCACATCCATTGACTGCTTGTTTTATGTAAGAAAAAAATGTGCCGCAGGAGATACTGGTGAGTGCCACCGCATTATTTATGGATGTATTTGCTTTTTGGAACTGATGGCTGACCACTGCCGTGCCTCATTGGTCAAAGGGGCCGCTCCAGTGGATTGTTCCACACGTGGCAGAACCAACAGTTGACTTCTGATTTTCTAGTTCTGTGTCTTCGTCCCAGCTGGATCTGCTACCTGCTGCCAAATAAGTGGAGGTAGGCTATCACTGACCAGATTGAATTTGTCCTGCCAGGGGCAGTCATACATCTTTATGCTGGGCTGGAGAATGGGAGTTATGGAAACTGTGTAGTGCACCCCCATGACTGTTTCCATAACTCACTGCAGAAAGCAATGTAGGTCATGAGTGCCTAAATTGCGAAGACCCCTTTAAGGGCTTATTTAGATGTGGATACAAAATGAAGGATACAAAGGAAAGCCGGACAGATGAATTAACTCTTTTGTATCTTTTACGTTTGGGTTACAAAACTGCATAGAAAAAAAAACAAATCTAGTCTTGATTCTGTATATTTTTTTTAAAGGCGCCAACATCACAACATTAGGCTAGCCAATCAATGTGTGACCTGTGGGGGTTCTATATCCTGAGACCCTTTGGGTTAAACTGGTTCCCATCATGTGTAATCAGAAAAACAATTTCCAACGCTGCAGAGCCGTGCATTTCACCACTTATCAAATTATCTTTGTCACGTTCAAAAAATGTTGTGTCTAGTGACATCTAGTGGAAACTGGGATCATTTCATGCGCGTGTCTCCACCGTACAGTTTACATCCAGAACTGCTGTGTTATAGGAGAGGAAATGCAGCGGTCTCCTCCACTGACGAGCAGATGATTGACGGGAAGGAACAGTTCCTGTCTAAAGGGACCTTTAGTACACAGTGCTAATCTAATCACTCACTTTCAGGCCAAATCGCCAAATGTATGGATCTACTGCCAACCGCTCTGCACTATGAATAGACTGGAAATTAAAGCAGTGACATGTCCGCCTCCCTTACATGTTTTGCTGATTAGGCGTGTCCTCAGGGGTCACAAGGCTAACCAGGCAATCCATATTTAATTGTATATCTACTCTGCACCCATTGAGAGAGGTATTAGTGCATTCCAAAAAGGGGCCAATAATATTCAATGCTTTCTTTTTCAGAGGATGTTCTTGGCAAAGATGCTGGGGAATGTACAATATGTCTGGAGGACCTACAGCAAGGGGACACAATAGCAAGATTACCTTGTTTATGTATATACCACAAGGGGTAAGTATTCTTTGTGTTTGTTCTGTGGTTTGTTTTTTTTTTTACTTTGTCATTTGGTTTACAGGGGATGTCTGGTTTTCAAATACCCTACTAGAAGATTCAGAAATAGTCTCCTCTATTAGCCAGTCTACAGAGTGTGGCTCTCACTTTGGATGACCCCCTTGCACATCCTACTAGCTCAAAATCATATACAATGCAACGACATAAAATGCATGCTCACAAAACATATACCGGGTAAACTAATGCTATACTCACTATATAAATGAATGTGATCTTGGCGAATACATTTTGATCAAAATTATTTTTGCCCATCCACCACAACAAGGTGACCTCTCTTGGAAAATGAATGCAAGGCGAGCAGATTTCACATGCAGTATAAACCGGACAACCCATCTTTTCCACAAGATTGACTTTAATTAGTGTAGTATATAGCTGGAAACTGCTTTCCCTGTATTCATTAAAGGTAGCAGGCCTCCGAAGAATGGGTATTTGTCCGGCCACTCCTCGGCATATTTGCTGGGTTGTGGCTGGATCTCCTCCATTCCCCATTATAGTGAATGGGGCCAGACAGTATCTCGGTAAAGCCCAGTATTCACGGATCTGGCAGGCTGTTCCTTGCCAGAATAGCCTGAAAAGAAAAGGATCTGCTTAACGCAAATGTGAAACAAGCCTTAGGATGTGCTGACCAACTTTAGTTTTTGTCTTTGTACTGGATATGCCACTGTCATGTACATGAGACAACCCCTGTAAGTTAGAAATATTACTATTATTTAAATGGTGAGCATGACCGGCTCCAATCTCATTGGGGGCAATACTGCAGTAAAACCGTTTGTGTTGTCTTGGGTCTGATTGTTGATTTTTATTTATTTTTTTTTTTTCCTTTGACAGATGCATAGATGAATGGTTTGAGGTAAATCGGTCTTGTCCTGAGCACCCGTCAGACTAGACAGCGGTTATCCTGTACGATAGGTAAATATTTCACACTTGACTACCGGGCCAAGAGGGTATGTCCAGTCCAATGCTAGGCCTATGTATGTAGTGCTGTTTTAGCCGGTGTAGAAAGTAGGCAGAGTGACAGTGTCAGACTGGTCAAACAACACATTATAGAACCAGGTCTGCACAAAAAAAGTCCAGAAACCTATGCAACCTAAAGGCTATGAACACCTTCAGGCGTAATTTTTTTATGATTGCATTTTACTCGTTTTGGGCTAAAAAAATCATTTTTTTTTTCAGTTGGTCTTTATTAAGAATTTTCAGCAGATTTTGTTCTACAACATTAAGTCTCAGTCTATCTGCACAGTACCTTGCTTTCAGTTTCACACTGAACCATCGGGTTGCTGCTCCAAGGGTTGGATGCATAGCCCTTATTTCTGAATTTTTGACAGCTCATAAACACTTATGCCCCTTTCACACGAGCGGGAGACTCGCATGTCTCCCGCAACGCATCTACAGGGCTGGACTCCGCACTGACAGGGATCGCAGAGCATTATATGCGATCCCAGTCAGTGCCGGAGTCCAGCCCTGTAGATGCGTTGCGGGAGACATGCGAGTCTCCCGCTCGTGTGAAAGGGGCATTATAGCTAAGTTCTTATCAAACAGAATATGGCTTAATTGATTTTATTAGCCGTCCGGAGTTCAGAAGTAAGGGCTATGCTCTGCTGATAGACTTAAACTTAACCCTGTAGAACAAAAAACTGCTGAAAAAGTTTAATGACCAACTGAAAAATTATTTTTAGCCCCAAAGGAGTACAAAGTTACAGCAGGGACACCCATTCTTGTGTCCGTCATAGTACAGACGCTGTGTTCTTTCTGTCCCCTACAGAAGCAGTCTGAGACCGCATCTGCAGGGAGAAATGGAACATGATGCTGTCAGTGAGCGCATCCAGCTCCATTTATTAGCCCTCTAGGGAGGCAGACAAATCATGGTAAGGGCTCATTCAGACGACCATATGAATGAGTCCACATCCATTCCACAATTTTGCGGAACGGATGTGAATCCATTCATTTAAATTGGGCTGCAAAAGATGCAGAAAGCACACTGCATGCTGTCCGCAGCCGTAGTTTCGTTCCACGGCCCTTCAACAATGATAGAGCATGTCTTATTTTTGTCCAAAATCACAAACAAAAATAGTCTTTTCTATCATGGTGCTGGATTTGATAACTGAATGTATCATACCTACTGCATATTATTTTTTTATTAGAATCAGAATAAGCTAAAGGACACCCTTTGCTAAAACTCCACCTCCTGGTCATTTGTGGTAGTGCAGCAATTTCCATCTCTTGTTACCTATTTTATTAAAGGGAACCTGTCAGGTCAGAAACAAATATAAACCTGCCAGCATTACCTTATAGTAGCCCCCAGTCTGTTCCTATTCATGATTTTGATGTGGTAGTCTGGTGGTTAATAGTTGCTAAAAAAAAAAAAAAAAAAAAAAAAAAGCTTTTTTAAGCGCCATCAGCGCTGTCTTTCAGCTCAGTTTCAATTCAAGGGAGAAGTGGCTTCCTTGGTTCAAGTCAAGGAAACCACGCCCCCTAACCGTCCCCTCTCTTCTGATTGACAGGCTGCCTTGCGTCTGGCAGCAGTGAATTCTTACGCATGCGGGTTGCGCTCTGTGGTAAGGCGCGCTCCCATGTCCGGCTGCCGCTGTGTGTCCGGTTTCAGTGGCGCACTGTGCATGCACTGGCCAGTGCGAGCGAGCGCGCTCGCTATTCTTTCTGCTTCCTGAACGTGAGCCAGACGCAAGGACAGATGGGGGGGTGGATGCAAAAGTTAGTAAAACGCTGCTTTAAGTCATCCAGCGGTCTGCAAGTAGTTACAGTAAGTAGAATTTTTTGCTTTGTGAACATAAATTTACAATGTTTAAACTGACCAAATATATTGTCTCTTTCTTTCCAGTAGCTTTATTTCCCTGCTTGTAAGAAGAGAATTACCTAAGGAGCAGGCTTCCATCTGCTGTGACTATCCTGAGAAGGAGCATTATAGGCCTCCTTGCCTTAGACCTCCATGTTGCTGGGAATCTAGATTCAGTGACCATGAAAGAGACAATGGATTTCCTCAGAAATCAGTGTGCCAAAACGTTGACTATGTAAGGATGCACACAGGGATCTTCAAAATGCTGCACACACTGTTTGTGAAGACAAAAACACACTTGTGCCCCACCATTCCTGTTCATGAACAATACCTAATGTAGGCCAAAGTTAACTCTTGTCCCTGCGAGCAGGCTTTTTTTTTTTTCTTTTTCTTTTTTTTTTAATGACCTAAGCATCTGGGAGACAGTAAGATGATTCTTTTTCCTCTTAAAAGAGCTTCAACGCCAGGATCTTGGACTGTGATTGGAGGAAAACATCTCTAAAATAAGTTTTCTTTAATTGTTGAAATATATATATTTTCTTTTTAGATGCCAAAATCCAGTGTATGGTTTTACGGTACCGATCCCTTTTTGTACTTTGACAAGACAAAATGTGAAATTGTGTGTTTTTTTTTTTTCACTCTAATAGTATAAGACTTCCCATATCCACCATTTTTGTCTGTCTGTACGGTGTCTACATACACGGACTTTCGCTAGATGCCTCCAGAAGTTGGTTACCATACTAAAGCATATCTTCTTATCGATTAACCCTTTCATCTCAGAGCCACACCTGCACCTGAGTGGTGATGTTTTTGGATTTTTTTTGTCCTGTAAAACATTTTGAAATCAGTCAGGGAACATAAGCCATCAAAGTGCCATTAGACATATACCTGTGGGTATGTTTACATCAGTTAGTAAGATGCATTAGTAATCTGAAAAGATCTCTAATTGATCTTAGACACAGCAATCCATTGCCATATCGATTGGAAAAACCTATAGACAGATCTGTGTACAAGACAAGGGCAGAGCACAACCTGTGGTACTAAATCGTATGGTCTAATAATCAGTAAGGAGTGTGGTGCAAACTTTATTGGCTGACGTTAGAAACTCACTGAGTAGGGACAAACAAATTGTTGATGTGGCCTTTGGTTGCCATAGATGGGCATGACCTACTGCGTGCAGCCTGCAGATCATAACCGGACCGTTTGGCCTTATAAACCTACCACCAAATTACTTAGAATTTAATTGTTAAAGAGTTTGTGAAAAACTTGTGTCCCAATGCCCTATTAGTGTGAAAGGATATCCTAGATGGCTGTCCACTGTTCTGGATCCCCTTCTTTTTACCACATAAGAATTCAAATGAAGTTGCTTGCTTGCTTGTGCAAGAGCTCAGTTTAATCATGTGGAAAAAATATATGTTCCAGCACAGAGTGGAGTAAAGTTAAAAGCTGTGAACTGTGCATAACTGGCTTAATACGTTTCAGTGGGAAGCCTTATAACCACTAATGGCGTGCAGTTTGGCTGCATGCCTTAAAGTGTACCTGAAATTTCAAAAATAGTTTGCATAATGGCTGTGCTTTTGTGTGCAATCATAACTGTGAGGGAACTGGTGTTTTGGGGCTTCTCTAAAGTCTCTTTCAGCCATATTATTCCCTATTTCAGCTGCACAGCTAGATGCATTTCACTCAGAAGGAGTGGACGTCTCCCTTCTGTGCAATCTGTCAGTACTGTATGCAGTGACTTTACTTCCCACTATGTTTGTTTTCTTCTAGGAAGCTCAGAAAGCTGATAGGGGGGGGGGGGATCAAACTTACAGACACGCATGAGCTTCTCTGCTCTTCAAAAGCAGCATAAAATCAGTGCTTCTATCAGGCTCAGGATCTCAGCTAACTTTGACACGCCCCCATTACCTGTAAACCATCTTCTGGGTCTCAGTTACCAGGGACGGATCGTGTCTGACAACATGATAATGGACTACAAGTTAGGTGGAAATGAAACCCCTAGTGGCCATGACTTTTTTTCAGGTGGATGCAGGCAGATTTTTTAAATGAAGTGATTTAGTTACAACATTCTGTATTAAGTGAAATGAAATTGTGTGAAAGTACAGTGACTCTTTAATAATAGCGGGCTATGAATATTTCAAACCGCCAAAAAATATAGAAGGCCGTTATGCACAGTTCCATGTTGGGTTTTATCATGTTTTGGATACAAAAATATGTTTGTTTTTTACTTCACTTCTTTATCCTGGTATATGTTAACGTCAACCTTAGATGATAGAACATCAGAAGAAATTTTAGGTGCAACTCTTCTAGAATGAAATTTCAAAGAAGCATACACGGTACAGTAGCTAAAATATAGATGTTTTTGATATACAGGATATCAATTATAAACAGATCAATAAACATTTTTTTTTTTTTAAATTTTACTGAAACCAGGCCTGCAGTGGAATAGTACATTGTACTCGGATGTACGGTTCTTATAAATATAATGTTCTGAGGCCATGATAGAATATAATGTCAGATACAATGTGGGGTATGTATCGGTACTTCTGGCTTACATGTGCTCACTTAGTTCAATCCTGTCACATGAGTGCAAGACTTGAAGTTGAAACCTCTGTCAGCAAGGTTATAGGACCTGTCTATTGTGTATAGTAGTCAATGTCCATCACTCAGGTTTAAGGTTACATACTGCCAGTCATTCACAAGTTATATATGGAGCATACATCTGGATTATAAATTGTTCCAGGGAAAAAGCCATATTTCTTAAAAGGATTTTCTAAGATTTTAGTACTGATGACCTATCCTCTGGATATCTGATCAGTGGGGGTCTGACACCTGGGACCCCTTCCGATCAGCTGTTTGAGAAGGCACTGGCGCATCCTTCTCACCGCTTACCAAGCACATCGCCGTACATTGTATAGCGGCTGTCCTTGGTATTGAACAATGGGGTTCCTGGGTATCAGACCTTCCTGAGGATAGGTCATCAGTATTAATATCTCAGAAAACTCCTTTAAGAAAACCACCTCCGCTTTCACAGTAGATACAATTTTGAGAGTAGTCAGTCAACTTTTTCTCAAAATTTGGAAAATTACAAACTAGACTTTTTATAATATATGAAATGTTTTAGTATTGAGCCATTCTGGGGGATAAAATATTGTCCATCCTATGTAGTTTATTCTAATGTTAGGCTCAGGGTTTAGGAGAGCGATCACCGGCATGCATAATTGCACTCCAATAGACCTGCAGTGCGATCTGACCTCTGACTCTGAGAAAGTACTCTATATCTGGTGGTTTCCATATGGTGCATATGTAGGATGACGCCGGGGGAACCCATGTAGGGTAATGTCCCACTCTAAATGCACCATGAATTATTGTAAGCCTCATACTGCATAACTTTGAAGGGGTACAGTCTGATAGCAAAACTATTTAAACTAAGAAGCATCACTTCTAATAATCTTGGACATACCACTGCTTGTATGCTAATTAGCGGCCTAAGATCTGCTTAGCAAATGTTGGCGCTTTCTTTGCATTACTTACGAAGTGCAGGTAAGCCGTTAAACTCAGGGATGAAAGGGTTAATGCCGTTGTGTCCTGTGTGTTACAAGTTTTATATAATGAACTCAACAGACCATAGTTTGCAGCTATGCAATTTTTTTAGAATACAAATTCAGTTGTTTTTTTTTAAGTGGTAAATTAATTTTAATTTACGGGTAATTATTATTGGCCATTATGGTACATGAAATATGCTGTAATTAATGTGTTGTAACCTTGTTATTATTGTATTGAGATTCTTTTGAAAGTAAAGGAAATCCTGTGCTTGTTAAGCAGTCTCAATCAAAGAGAACATCACTGTTGATTATTCTAATTATTATTTTTTGAAGTTCAGCTGCTTGATTTTTCTAATGCTTTATGATTCAGAAATTGAAGCACCTTGTACAGTAGCTTGGTAAGACTGGCATTAAAATGTTGCACTAATTTTTATTGTGTACATTTACCAGTTGGAATTAGAGAGGCGTTAGATCATGCCCACAGTTTTAAAAAAAAATGAATCTTTAAAAAAGATAATTTCCGAGCACAAGCTTAGTCACATTGTTTTTTTGTGATCCCTACTGTACATACAGATGTGACCTTCCTTGACTTTCCTCTTGGCTCAACATATCCTGAGATGACCACAAAAAAAGCTTGATTTTGTCATACCGTTACAAGATGTATCTGCTGTGTGTGTCTACATATGGCCACCCAGTGGTGGTGAAAATTACCGACTGTCAAAAGTATTGCTGGTATATTGCAATACAGTGGTCCCTCAAGATACAATATTAATTGGTTCCGGGATGACCATTGTATGTTGAAACCATTGTAAGTTGAGTCTGTATCTGTATGAAAAGCTGGTATTTGGTTCCAAAGACCCAAAATATCATCCTAAAATAAGAAAAAAAAAAAAAAGAGCAGTTAATGAAGACAGACAAAGCAAATACTTAAATATAACAGGTATAGGTCCTGGACGCTGTAAATCACTTTCTATAATGCGGAGAGGAGCTTTTTCAGGGTCCTATATAGCACACAGTGTATCAAAGAAATGGCAGTACAGAAGATATAGAGTGCTAATAAACAGCCAATGCAGGTATTTTACCAAAGAAGGGACCTTGATTGGATGGATCGGAGTCTGAGACATTGTATGTTGAGTCTGGTTTCAACTCACGATGGCACAAAAAAGTCCATTGTATGTTGAAAATATTGTATCCTGAGGCCACTGTATCTTGAGGGATCACTGTATAGTATTGAATTAGTTTCTTGAGGAATTGGAGTCCCTAAGCAAATTCAAGAAGCGGTAAGCCTGGACACATCTGTAGGAGTACTCTACCCTACTAAACCACAAGAAACAGTATTCCCTGGTATCGGAATTTGGTTGGAAGAAACTCAAAATGTTCTGCCTTTCATGAATACCCAATGTTACAAGTAAAGATTGACAGTGATTCCTAAGACAGTTGTAGATGTGTGCTAGGCCTCATGAACATGGCACCAGGGCTGTATGGCAGCACACCAGCAAATGTGATCATAAAGTAAGGACACACCACCGATACACAAAGGCACTCCACACCAATGTAATACAAATAGGTAACAAGGTTATTAAATTACACAATGAGTGCGTTTAAAAACAAGCAAAATATTATAGGAGAAACTACTATTCATCAAAGAGGAACATATTGCTAGGATCAATATATAACAAGCTGCTAATGCTAATACAGCATATAATTAATCCATAGGTGAGCGAAGAGTACATAGTGTAAACAGTATACAGACAGGCAGCCATCGCTGTGCAGTGTGTGGAGTTGTGTATTATGTTTGAAATAATTTCTTTTTTAGAACACTTTAACATTTACTTTGCTATCTTTTGATTCTCTTTTACATGTTACTTTTTGAATGAATGGACAATTACATTATACATTGGAATGAGGCCCTTCAAATATCCAACCAATAGGCAGCTTTACTAATGCAGCAGGGAAAATCCATACAAATATGGACTTTCTAAGAATTGTGTGTGTGTGTCATCTTGAGTGCAGAGGGTTTCTAAAGTTGAAATCAAGATCCATATCCATTTAGTTGGTGTGATGAGTGTACCAGTTGCACTCTGAGCCTTTGAGCTAGTGGTATACCATGTAAAGCTGGATTCACACTGTCGGGGACAAATGCTCGATGATAATCTGCCCATGTAAAGGTGTCTGCTGAAACAGTCTTTTATGCGGACACCTAAATCATTTCTGGGCAGCAGATCGCGCTGTCTGAGTGGCAATCTGATGCCCAGAAACAATGAATCTGTGTGAGGATCAACGATCGATCACAGTAGCATTGTTCATCCCCATCCAGTGGAGGGGAATGCTTCCTGGCCTGTAAATTTTCTGTTACTCTCAGACCCCCCCCCCCCCCCCCCCCAAATAATGTAGACTTTTCTCATGTAGATGTACCATATCTCTCTTAGTAACACATGGATGTGATGTCTTTGTGCATTATTCTGCTACTACTTTCAAAAATTCTCTTTTATCAGCACAGCTATATCCCCGTACTGTTTCACCTTCTACAGCCCACGAGGAATCACTTCTGAGTCTTCCTCCTGCAGAATCTGCCTGGGTTCTGTCTTGTCTTTGTACACTCATACTCAGTCATTGTGATTTACCCTCTCCTCCAATGCTTTATCTGCTTTCCTCCCTAAATACACTGATACAGTTCATTCTGTGTAATCTGTCTGAAAATGTGAATTCTTTCTTCCCTATCTGCACTGTGCTCTTCTATGTACAACTTGTTTTCCACCTCCCTGCTTTTATCCCTAAGAAAAGGGAAAGGAGAGCCGAGTGAGCAGGAACATCCAGGAGCAGTGTGCTGTTCGATCTGTGTCAGAAGAAGCAGAACAGCCAGCTGTGTGAAGGAGTTACACAGACCCTACAGCAAAATTGTGTCTAATTTTTAAGGAATACTTCTTAGAAAGTTACTTCATTTTGCATTTATGAAACATATGGACAATTAAGAAAAAAAAAACACTGTGAAGGTATCATATCCTTAAAAGCAAATTTTATATCCACTTAGCAAGCTGTATCTTCGAGAAGATTCTCAATGAGTCTCCAGGAGAAAGAGCAGATGGACCGGAGCTAGGAACAAAGCACATTATGGTATTAGTCGACAGCCTTAGGACTGTGAGAATAACTAAAATACATCAGTGGTTAATTAAATGTTTTTTTTATTTTTTAATAATTCAACAAACGTTACTGCTTTACTTCCACCCTTAACGTTATATTCTGTTGCTATTATTATATCATTGAGCAGATTCCAGCCATATAAATTGTTAATGACATACTGTAGCATTCGTCCCCTTATCTGTCCAAGCCATGTCCCCTTTTTTAGACAATGCACAAGTGGGGAAAAGTCGCACAGACAAAAACCCATTTATCTCTGAAAGCCGCCTGATCTCATTGCAGTCAATGGGGATTCGGCAGGCTGCTCTGTGCACAAGGCCTATGGGGGTTACATTTAAAGGGTTTCTGTCACCAGTTTTTTCGGTATGAATCAGGCTGACATTAGAGATGTGCTAATGTCACCTGATTCCAAATATATATCTGTTTTATTTACTGGTGCCCCCATTTTTATATAAAATGAACTTTTATTTTATGCTAATAAGGCAGAGAAGAAACACTCCATTCACCATAGCTTGCAAGGACCTTCAATGATGTCATGACCATGTGATCAGTCACATGGTTTAGTAGGAGACAGGCTGTTTGTGCGATCCTAACCATGTGACTGATCACATGTCATGACACCATTGAAGGTCCTTGCAAGCTATGGTGAATGGAGTGTTTCTTCTCTGCCTGGTCCTGTCAACCAAGAGAGCCTCTAGGAGCAGGGGTAACGCCCCTTGCACCTAGAAGCCTTATTAGCATAAAATAAAAGTTCATTTTATATAAAAATGGGGGCACCAGTAAATAAAACCGATATATATTTGGAATCAGGTGACATTAGCACATCTCTAATGTCAGCCTGATTCATACCGAAAAAACTGGTGACAGAAACCCTTTAAATGCACATGGCAGTTGTACGGCCGTTCTGTGCATTGGTGACTGCAATTTGCGGTCCCCAATGCACAGGCAACATTCGCGCGGCTACCGTGATGGATAAAGACCTATTCAACTTGAATGGGCTCGTGATCCGTCCGCACCACAAAAAATAGAACATGTTCTATCGTTTTTGTGGTGCGGAGGCACGGACAGAAACGCCAAGTGAATGGGTCCACATCTGTGATGTGGGGTGTACATGGCCGGTGCCCGTGTATTGCAGACCCGCCGTATTCGGCCGGGCAACGGCCATGTGCATGAGCCCATAAGGTGTAATGAAACGATTTGCACCTATGCTGTGTTTTTGACCCACTGCTGATTACTGCAATCACTAATGGAAATTACTCAACCATTTCACTACTAGCGCCGTACATGTACAGCGCTGGAGCAATGTTTACACGTGGCGCCCGCTTTTGTGTGCAGTAGGGTTGCAGCGGTAACCGGTTCCATGATATACCACGTGATACTGCGCAGCCTAGTATTAGAGGACATGGAGAAGATAAAATAAAAAAATCACTTACCCGTCCGGTGCTCCTCCTCTTTTCCGGGTCGCGCTGTACTGTCCTGACCGCGTACAGCGTCAGGACGTAGTGCGAGCACTCTGATCTGACGCTGCACGCTGTCAGGTGACAGTGCAGCTATGGGAGACTAAGGAGCGCCGGACACCGGAGAGGAGCCGCAGCGCAGGACAAGTAAGTGATTTTTTTTTATTTTATTCAGATGGTGGCCACAGTGGGCTGATGGGGGCACAGTGGGCCGATCTGAGGTCTGAAGGGGGCACAGTGGGCCGATCTGAGGTCTGAAGGGGGCACTGTGGGCCGATCTGAGGTCTGAAGGGGGCACTGTGGGCCGATCTGAGGTCTGAAGGGGGCACTGTGGGCCGATCTGAGGTCTGAAGGGGGCACTGTGGGCCGATCTGAGGTCTGAAGGGGCACTGTGGGTCGATCTGAGGTCTGAAGGGGGCACTGGGGCTGATCTGAGGTCTGAAGGGGGCACTGGGGCTGATCTGAGGTCTGAAGGGGGCACTGTGGGCTGATCTGAGGTCCAAGGATTAGTGTATCTTTTAATAATATATGTAACAAACTGTGATACCATGATAACCGTAATACCGCGGTATTTACTGAGACGGTTATCATACCGTTGCAACCCTAGTGTGCAGCCAGGTCCATAGCTGGCGGGTCTCTGCTGTTTCAAACAGCAGAGGCCCATGGCTAATGACCACGACTGCCAATAATGGCGATCACGGTCATTACAGCCTTTAGTGGGATCATGGCATCTAAAGGGTGAAATAATCATACTGGCATCCCTGTGCGGCAATTGGGGATGACGGTAATGAATTCTAATAGGCTGGGTCTCTCTGAAGAGACCCAGTGTATTAGAGGTGCAGTTCCTATTTTGACCAGCAGGTGGCAGGCCAACATAGGAAATCAGTAATTCATGTTTTACTATAAACCCTATGGTTGTATAGAAATAATCTTTAACAAAAAAAGTACTGAACATCGTAGCCTCCTAGACTAGCTAAAAAAACGTAAAAAATTATTTTTTTAAAGAATAAAAAGTTAACAAAAAATACATAACTAATAAACAACTTTAAACCTCATGGGCATCATCGCGTCAGAAAATGCCCATACTATTAAAGTATAAAAATATTTTTCCAATGCAGAAAATGGTGTGACAGAAAAAAGTATGAAAACGCCTGATTCGCTATTTTTTCGTCACTTCTCTTACCCCCCAAAATGTTTTATAAAATGAGATCAAAAAGTCACGCACACTCTCCAAAATGGTATCAATAAAACCTACAGACTGTCCTGCAAAAAATGAGCCCCACACATCTCATTAGACACTATTAAAAAAAAAAAAATCAGAATATGGCGATGTAAAAGTTTTTTTTTTTTTTTTTTACAAAGTTTTAATTTATTTTTACAGTATTTAGACATATGAAACATATACATATGTGTTATTATAATCGTACTGACCCAGAGAATGAAGGGCACAGGTCAGTTCTGCTTCAAAGGGAACGCCATAGGGACAAAACCGGTAAAACTGTGGAGGAATTGTTTTTGTTTTTTTTTGTTTTTTTTTTTCCAATTCCACCCCATTTGGAATTCCCCCCGCCCCCCTTCCCACTACATTGTATGCCATATTAAATGGTGGCATTAGAAATGACAACTTATACCACAAAAAAAACAAGCCCTTATATGGATATGTGAATGGAAAAATAAAAGTTATGGCTCCAGGAAGACAGGGAGGGAAAAAAAAAAAAGAAGCAAAAAATGAGAAAAAAAAAACACCCGTTATCCTAAGGGTTAAGCCTCATTCACACATCAGTGTTTTGATCAGTAATGTCCATCAGTTATTTTGAGGCAAAACTAGATGCATATTTTTCCCTTATACCTTATGTCTGTGGAGGCTCCAGTCCTGGTTTTGGCTCACAATCACTGACCAAACACTGACGTGGGAATGAGGCATTACTGTGTAAGTACATTGCACTGATAGGGGCACATCTACTATAGAGTCTGCACCTGCTTTCATGAGTCTTACTGTCTTATTTTTTAAGTCTCATTTACCTGCCCATCAGCTAGTTGAAGAGAAGGCCGGGCTCTGTGCAAGCACTTGCTTCCCTTCATTGCTTACCTGCTGCCATCGACATTGCAGAGGTGAGCAGGTGTAATTACAAGAAGCAGTCTCATTCACTTCTATGGGGCGGCTCCTTCCTATTCAAGTGTATAGGAATGAGTAGGACGGCTTGTAATTACTCCTGCTCCCTGCTGTGCTGTCAACAGCAGCAGGTAAGCAATGAAGGGAATGGCTGCACTTGCACGGAGTGCTGCCTTCCACGCAACCAGCTGATCTGATATTGATGACCTATCCTGAGGATAGTTCATCAATAGGGATGAGTGAATCAACTTTGGATGAAATGTCCAAAGTCGATTCGCATAAAACTTTGTTTCAATACTGTACGAGCCGAAGTTCCAAGGTACCACTTTCCCCGAAAACTAGTTCGGGAAATGTTTTTTTTTTTTTTTTTTTTTTTTTTTTTTTAACAGTATAAATCAATTTCTGAAGTTTGGATTTTTAACTCCAAAAAAAGGGAAGTTTTATAAATGTTCCCCATAGTATGTGTTCTAGTCTAATGCTGCATTTACAATTCTGCTGGTCTCAGAGCTGGAATTTCACAGTATTGCTTGATGTTGGAAGGCACTTTATCCGATGTATGAGTGTAAAGAAAAGAGCACTTCATGAGCAGGATGGTCCAGACAGAAACTAGTCTGAGTGGAAAACTTGTCCCAATGGACTCACCTGTTATGAGAAGGGGGGGCAAACATTTTTGATGGTAAAATGTAGACTGCCCTGATGCCTCCTAGTCGACCTAGCTGTGTACAATGTAGGAAAGTACAGGAAGATCAGGATTTTGTGTCATGGCACTGCTCCAAAGGAATATCAAGCCATCTACTCAGTTGCAAGAAGCTGTTGTGTTCAATGTGCTACTTGTTTCTAACTGAGCAGGTGAAATGAGTGAGAATCCTGCTTTTTCTGAACTCTGCAACATTGTATTGCTACATCCGAAGTCGCTTTGTTCAAAACTTCAGATTAACCCTTTCACGACCGGAGCTTTTTTCGGTTCTGCATTTTCGTTTTGTGCTCCCTGCCTTCAAACAGCCATAACTCTTTTATTTTTCTGTTCACATAGCTGTATGAGGGCTTGTTGTTTGCGGGACAAGTTGTACTTTCCAACGCCACCATTTAATATTGCATACGGTGTAGTGGGAAGCGGGAAAAAAATTCCAAACCGGGTGAAATTGCAAAGAAAACGCTATTCCGCTACAGTTCTACGGGTTTCTTATTTACAGCATTCGATGTGCATTAAAACTGATCCGTTACTTTCATTCTACTGGTCAGTACGAATCCGGCAATACCTAATATGTATAGTTTTTCCTGCGTTTAGATGGTGATAAAATAATTAGAAAGTTGCCCTTTTTTTTTTTTTTCCCTTGTCATATATTGACCCCTATAACTTTTTGGTATTTATGTGTACAGAGCTGTATGGGGGCTCATTTTTTGCGGGGCGGTCTGAAGTTTTTATTGATACCATTCTGGGGTGTGTATGACTTTTTGATCACTTTTTATTTAATTTTTTTTAGAAAAAAAAAGGGACAAAAAACTGCGAATCGCCATTTGGACGCTTTTTTCCGCCACACAATTCGCCGTATTGAAATTTTTTTTTTTATATTTTAAAAGTACGGGCGTTTTCGGTCACGGTGATACCCATGATGTCTATATTTATTGTTATTTAGGTATTTATTTTTTACTTATACGGAAAGGGGGGTGATTTGAACTTTTATATCTTTTTTATTTTTTATATATTTTTTAACATTTTTTTTTAATTTTTCTGTGATTATTTTAAAGCTCAAATATCATCTGATCTATTGTGTTTTGTTTTTTTTCTTTATGAGCAATCATGGATTTACTAGATGCAGTTAAAACCATGAATTGCTCATTTCTTATCCTGGCCTGCCATCTAGTGGCCAGAATAAGAATTGCAGTTTGAAAACTGTAATCCTCACCAGCGAGGATTACAGTTTTCATATGGTGTACAGACACCCCGATTGGCCAATCGGGGCGTCTGTACACCACCCGGAAGCGTGGGCTTCCGGGTTCAGACGCATCCTGATGCCGTGATCACGTGTGATCACGGCATCAGAAGGCCCTGGAAGTCTCCGAAGACGGAGGTAAGATGCGGCAAGTCTCTGCTGTTAGAAACAGCAGAGACTTGCCGGCCATGACGCCCGCCGCACCCGCGAGCGGGCGTCATGTCCCCGCACCGCCCGCGCGCCGTACATGTACGGCGGCGGTCGGGAAGGGGTTAAAGGGGTTGTCCAAGTTATGGGGAAAAAATATAGCACTGTAAATCTGATGGGTAGCAATATATAACTAAGTTCAGCAAGTTTTAGGCAAAAAAAATCTATATTTCCTCATTTCCCTGGTTCTCTTCTGGTTTTTGTTTACATGCAGTAATAACAATCTCCCCCCTCCCCCCTTCTCTGCAAAGGCAGTGAATATAAGTGCTGTGAGTACATGTCTGCCTGCTGGGATACTCAGCAGCATGTTGTTTGTGTAGGACTACAAGTCCCAGCTGTACAATGACACTGCTGATACACACAGGAAATTCTCCCTACCTGTTCTTGTACAATTCCTCTATAGCTCCTTGCCCAGCATTTGTCTCCTCTCACTGCTGCAGCTACTATTTGTTGTAAAGCCTTGAGCCCTCAGTGTGTTCTGGCTGAAGGGGTTAATGTTTTATCTGAAGGAATCCAGGGAGAGAGCAGATAGCAGCCGGCAAAGAAAGGGGGCGTGGCCAGTGACGTCTCGTGTACAGACTGTTATCTGACCTCTGAGTCTTGTACAGGAAACATCACAGACCAGGGAGATAAGGTGACATCACAGGTCAGGTGACCCTCAGTCAACTCTGAGAAACCAGCAGCTTTAGAAACACAAAGTATATGGGAAAGTTGTTATACCTGACAAGTTAGAAACATATAAAGAACAAAAAAATAACTCGGACAACCCCTTTAAGGGTCCATACATACATCCGCAAAATGGGTCCGTATCCGTTCCCCAAGTTTATGCAGAAACGCACATAAATCTGCACTGAAATTAGTAGGGATCTTATGTGCGTTCACTTGTAGGAATTATATAATTAGTCAATAACAGGATCAGATCTTGTCTTGTCAGATCAGGAAAGCCTCCAAAGTTTGAGGTGGTGTTCCTAAGGTGTTCCTAACCCTATAGGACAGGATCCAATTCCACCCTTGAACTAAATACTCTGTGGTTCATGCAAAAATCTGTATTTTACCATTAAATGCCAGAATAACTGTATGCATTTTTTGCTGCGGTTTCTGTGGTATTTTCTTGTTTTTTTTTTTTTTCTTTCCAAACAATGAGGGGGTCATTTACTAAACCGACTCTTTAACCACCAGTCTTTAATTAACCCCTGCGCTGCCGGAGCATGTGCCTAATTTATAATGAGGCGCACATCTACGGCAGCCGTATGCCTGGAGAGAAAAACCCGTCCACTCCCTTAATTCAGTAGTTTTCCGCCAACAGTTAAAGGTGTAAATATTTGTAAATCTGACGGGATCCAGCCCTGCCAACTAACTATTGTTGCACTGGTATAAAAAGAAAAAAAAGTCACAAAAAAGGGTTATGGATTTTTTTCCCCCAACAAAAAGTGGCGAGGCGTCTTTAGTAAATTAACCCCAGTGTATTTGTCCAGTAGGGTTTTCTTCATGGCTTCTTTTCTCCTTTAGGTAATGTGAAAATGCCTGAAAAAAACACCAAAAGCTACAGCATTCTGTGCAGAGGAAAAGACAAAAAATTCCACCTAATTAACCAGGATGCAAGAAACTCTTCCCATCTCCATCAGTAGCGCTTTGCCTGTGTGCAAATATAGAGGGACTTCTCCAGAAGCCAAGCACCACAAGGCAAATCCAGGGATGGGCAAGAACTTTTACTCTCTGGGACAACAGCACCTGTATCCAGACTGGGGTGAGCAATCCTGCATAATCTAGGTGAGGTCTTCAGACTGGAAACAGGATGCATCTAATTAGAACAGAAGAAAAAACACCTCTCTCTTTCTCTCTTGTACATATGTAGTAGAGAATGCGCTCACTGGATTTGCAATTCGTTGCTAACGAATCGCAAATCCAGAAGCGCAATACAAGAAATAAAAGTGTAATTACATGTAACCACCACCAGATGGAGCATGGAACTACAGTTTCAATGGCAGAGTTCAGCGCAGCTCCGATCTCCTTGTGCAAATCAGAGCTGCGCTGGTGTTTTAATACCCCCCCCTCCTCATTATTAAAACATTGGTGGCGCAGTTCGCCCTCCCCCAGTATAATAAATATTGGTGGCACAGTGCGTCCTCCCCCCAACCCCCCCCAGTATTAAAACATTGGTAGCGCAGTGTGCCTTCACCCCCAACCCCCCCCCCCCCAGTACAAGAAACATTGGTGGCAGTGGGGATCGGAGCCCAGCAGTGTAATCGCTGGGCTCCGATCAGTTACCATGGCAACTGGACGCCTCCGGCTTGCCATGGTAATCTTTATAGTGCGCCTTGAACCCCCGGGCCCCCCTTCCAGCATAATAAACATTGGTGGCGCAGTGCGCCCACCCCCCACCCCCAGTATTAAAACATTGGTGGCGCAGTGCGCCCTCCCCCCCAGTATAATAAACATTGGTGGCAGTGGCCACAGGCGCCCCCCCTCCCCCTTTTCATTGGTGGTGCAGTGGGGACCTGACCGGAGCCCAGCAGTTTAATTGCTGGGCTCCGATCAGTTACCATGGCAACCAGGACGCTTTTTTCCCCCCATAAATAAATAATTAAAAAAAACAGCGGGAGGTCCCCCCCTTTTTTCATTCTCCAGCCAGATACAACCGTCAGCAGCAGCCTGGCACTACCATGGTGGGAAGGGACACGGTTATTGGCCCTTCCCAGCCTAATGGTACCAGCCTGCAGCCGCCCCAGAACCGGACCCTACCTGAGACAATCGCCCAAAAAATAAAAAAACTACAGCTCTCAGTCTATGGAGACACTAAAAAAATCATTTTTTTTTGTTTCAAACAGGATATTATTGTGTAAAACGCAAATATTGCGGTCCCTGGAAATGTTGCTGAGGCTTTTCGCAGCTCAATACGGGATTATTGAAACACTAGTGTGACAGTGGCCTAAAGAGGTTTCTGTACAGTGCTGTACGCTGTATAAATATTCTTTTATTTTGTTCTGCTGGTTTTGGGTTACACAGTGCTGCTACACCCCAGCTACAGTAAACAAAGCGTTCATTAGTCCCTTTGTAAAAGAACAATAGATGGAGCATGTGGGGGGTTACTGCAGCCTCTATACATACTGTATTCAGTACTTGCTGCTCACCTTTACACAATAATATCCTGTTTGAAACAAAAAACAAAAAAAAATGATTTTTTAGTGTCTCCATAGTCTGAGAGCTGTAGTTTTTTTTATTTTTTGGGTGATTGTCTCAGGTAGGGGCTACTTTTTTGCAGGATGAGGTGACTGTTAGATTGGTACTATTTTGGGGTGGCATACGCCTTTTTGATCACTTTGTATTACACTTTTTGTGATGTAAGGTGACAAAAAAATGCCTTTTTTGACACCGTTTTTATTTTTATTTTTTACTGCTTTCAGCGGAGGGGTCAGGTCATGTGAGATTTTTGTAGAGCAGGTTGATGGCCAGCACTAACCCCAACATCTATTACCCCGGTACCCACCGCCACCAGGGGTGTCGGGTACCCGCAGGACTGGACCTTCTAAATTGAGGGTCCGGTTCTGGGGTGGCTGCAGGCTGGTACCATTAGGCTGCGAAGGGCCAATAATCGTGTCCCTTCCCACCATGGTAGTGCCAGGCTGCTGCTGCTGGTTGTATCTGGCTGGAGAATGAAAAAGGGGGGGGAACCACATGCCGTTTTTTTTAATTATTTATGAAAAAAAAGCGTCCTGGTTGCCATGGTAACTGATCGGAGCCCAGCGATTACACTGCTGGGCTCCGGTCAGGTCCCCACTGCACCACCAATGAAAGGGGGGGGGGGTGATGGGGCGCGCCTGTGGCCACTGCCACCAATGTTTATTATAGTTGGGGGGGAGGGCGCACTGCGCCACCAATGTTTATTATACTGGGTGGGGGGGGGCGGCTGGGTTAAGAGCGCACTGCACCACCACTATTTTAATAGTGAGGGGGGCCGGGGGTCAAGGCGCACTGTAAAGATTACCATGGCAAGACAGAGGCGTCCGGTTGCCATGGTAACTGATCGAGCCCAGCGATTACACTGCTGGGCTCTGATCCCCACTACCACCAATGTTTCTTGTACTGGGGGGTTGGGGGTGAGAGCGCACTGCGCCACCAATGTTTTAATACTGGGGGGAGGGCACGCTGCGACACCAATGTTTATTATATTGGGGGGAGGGTGCACTGCGCCACCAATGTTTATCATACTAAGTGTTGGGGGGAGGGCGCACTGCACCACCAATGTTTTAATACGGGGGGGTTGGACGCACTGCACCACCAATGTTTATTATACTGGGGGGGGTTGGGGGAAGGGTGCACTGCGCCACCAATGTTTTAATACTGGGGCGGGGGTGAGAGCGCACTGCGCCACCAATGTTTATCATACTAAGTGTTGGGGGGAGGGCGCACTGCACCACCAATGTTTTAATACGGGGGGGTTGGACGCACTGCACCACCAATGTTTATTATACTGGGGGGGGTTGGGGGAAGGGTGCACTGCGCCACCAATGTTTTAATACTGGGGCGGGGGGGAGAGCGCACTGCGCCACCAATGTTTTAATATTGAGGAGGGGGGGTAGTAAAACACCAGCGCAGCCCCGATTTCCTCAAGGAGATCGGAGCTGCGTGAGCTCTGCCATTGAAACTGCAGTTCCATGCGCCATCTACATGTAACTACACCTTCATTTTCTGAATGAAGCGGTATCGCTCTGCGCTCACGCGATTCTGCTGTGAGCGCAAGAGCTGCTACATCTGTATGTGGGGTCTAAAAGTGGCAGCAGGTTGGGGATTTATGTATTGTTTAATTGACAAATATTTTTTTTCTGTCCTAATTGAGAGTAGTCCTCTTAACCCATTCATGTCTTTCTAGGATCAGAGGAATGGGTTGTTTTAAAGAGCTCAGTGAATTTGAGCATTTAATAGGATGTCACCATTGCAACAAATAGGTTTGTGAAATTTCGAAATATCCTTTTAGATTTTCCACAATCAACTATGAGTGGTATTAGAAGCGCTTAGAAACCACAGCAACTCAGTCATGAAGTGGCAGACTATGTAAAGTTACAGAGAGGGATCAATGAGTACTGAGGCACCTAATGCATAATAGTCGCCAGTAGGGTTGAGTGAATCAAAGTTAACAAAATGGAATTCGATCCGAATTTCAGGAAAAATTCTATTTGCCACAAATCTGAATTTCCTCGCGCTTCGTGATAATGAATCTGATTTTTTTCAAAAATGTCTGCTGCACATGTTACAAAGTGAGAGTAAGAAGGATTACTACCCATAAGGCGGCGTAGCCAGTTAGCAGATAGCCAGCCTCTGTGATGTCACAGCCATATAAAAAGCCTCATCCTGCCCGATCTCTGCCATTTTACAGCGAACCGAGCATAGGAACAGATGTGAAAAGTGCTAGGGAAAGTCTTTTGGAAAGCTTTTATTAGTATAATCTGGGGTAGGGACAGTGTAGGAAACGTTTTGAGACACTGTAGGGAGGGCATAGGGAGAAAACAGCACAGTGCAAGCTCTATAAGCTGAAGGGATCCTTGGGAGACAGTTTGCATCAATCCCCTGTGTAGGGCACAGAGCTATCTAATTGAACAGTGCCCACTTTAATAGATAAACAATTCTATTACGCCTTGATTCTCAAATTAGGGTGAATAACCTGTCTAATATAAGTGATACAGTGGTGTCCACCTGATTTCACAGATAAGCAATTCCATTAGGCTTTGATTCTCAGATTAGGGTGAATATTCTGTGTAATATAACTGTCAGTGGGGTGTCCACATTGACACTGAATAAGTTATTTTACATATACAGTTACTGTTACCATACAATATGGGCAACAAAGAGGTGCAAGGGCCCTCCAAAGGAACGGAAATAGAAATGTTGCTGGAGCCAGCAGAAGAAGGGGTGGTGGTAGCAGCAGCGCAGAAACATGCCAGAGCTGCCACTGTCATCCAGCGGTCGTGTTTTGATGACCAATCCCAACCAATGGTTGACTTGGTCTTCAACATCATCTCGACTGACATCAGACACCCATAGCCAGGAGTCGGTGGGTTCCTCTGACACCACACTTAGTTGGCATAGCCCAGGAACAAACTATGTGCCCTCACGTGTCCCGAACCTGCCTGAGACTGGTGAGGGTGACACAAGTGACGAGCAGACAGAAGTGAATCATGATGTAGCCAATTGCATGTGGGAGTAGGGTGAAGAGGGAGCTTCATCACCATCATGGGGGACGAGGGTGGCAGTATTCTGCTAAGCCAGCAGGGTGGCAGCAGTGTGAGATCTGGAGCCAAACATGCCCAGTGTAGACTGTCTGCTACTCAGGACACTATCTGTCCGGAAACAACTAGTGGTGCACAGGTTCATAGAGGAGGCAGCAGCAGGCAGTGGTGGGGGTAAAATGACATTTTTGCCGATGTGGGAATTTTTCATCAAGTCGCTGGAGGACATCAGCGTGGCCATATGTAGTATCTGTGGGCAGAAGGTGAAGCATGGCCGCATGTCAACACGTGGAAGGTCACCATAAAATGGCCTGGGAAAACTGTGGTACTAATAAAATGGTACAGCCTGACACATCTCCCAGCCGCCCCCATTCCTTCTCCAGCAGTCAGGGCTCCACCACCTCAGAAGAAGGGAGCTGTGTTTCCTTCCCATCATCTACTGGTCCTACTCCTAGTCATGCGTTTCGCCAGCAATCGATCACTGAGGTGATTGCAAAGAAACAACAGTATGCGTGCACTCATCCAACAGTGCAAAAGTTGAACCTACACCTGGCCAAGTTGCTGGTATTACAGTCTCTCTTTTTCCATGTGGTTGACTCTGCCCATTTCAGAGCACTAATGGCTTGTGCCAAGCCATGGTGGGAAGTTCCAATCCGTCACTATTCCTCTTAAAAAAATGCTGTACCAGCTTTGCATACCTATGTATAGTAGAAGTTGGGCCAGTCATTGAGCCTGTTGGTGTCTGGTACAGTTCATGGCAGTGCCGACGTGTAGAGCTGTAACTGTGGTCAAGAACAATATATGTCCTTTAAGGCCCACTGGGTAAATGTGGTTCTGGCCCATGCACACCAGCAACTTGGCCAGGTGATGGCAATGCCACCTCTGCGTTCTCATGCTGTGATTGCAATGCCAATGTTCTCCTCACAGTTGGAAGTGGTCCTCCAGCATACCACCGATGCAGAGCACGGTGGTGTCATGTTGTTCTGCACCTGGCCAGACTGGGCAAACGGAGACACACCATGGAGGAACTGCTCTGGGTCATCAACCAAGAAATCGAATCCTAGCTCTCTCCTCGCCAACTGAAGATTGGAACCATGGTAACCAACAACAGGAAGAACATTGTGTCAGCGCATCAAGGAGGGCTTGCATGTCAGCACTTTGCATGGTGCACGTCATTAATCTGGTTGTAAACCGATTCTTCAAGTCTTCCACCCAGCTGCAAGACGTCTTGAAAATGGCCAGGAAACTGCATGTAGATAAGGATGAATAACCGCAGCACTCACTGTCTTCAATAGGGATGAGATTTATTCACCAACTGTGCGACGTTTCGACTGCAAAGAGTCTTTATCAAGCAAGTGTACAACAGCAATGTATGACATATATATAGGTAACTAAACAATAAAGATGGGTGGGAAGCCGCCCACCGGGTCAGCTCCACCCTCCTGTGACATCATAAATGTGTATATCTTTTCTCAGCAGTGTTAACCTTAGAAACATCAAAATATGCGCAGAACAATGGAAATTCAAGATTCACTGTAAACTGGAGTGTCGCTAAGACTTAACTTTTATTAAATAAATATTAAAATACATCTGTTCATGCAACAGAAGAAAAAACGCTAAAATGCTACCATGTTCCTATGCCTATTAATAGGGCTTGGAGGTGGCATAGGAAATGTAGGTAGTGGAGTTTGATATCGGCGATCACACCAGGACTGAGGTTATGCCACTCACTTGCAGTCCTCAATCTTTAAATTAGATACTGGCGTATCGCTCAGTATTATTCAGCTGGGCATATAGAAATACCTTGCCTCACTCTGGCAATTCTTATCTCCCCAGCATTTCAGCACTAATACCTATATTGCGGCTACACTGACTGTCTAAACAGATGAACCCGCCCTACCCTGAGCTAGCGCGCAACGTGTTTCTATGGCTAACAATGGAAATTCCAATAAAGAATAGTTCCATACCACACTCACAAGGGCAAAGGATCCCAGAGAGAAAGATATTAGAACTATCAAAATGGGTTCAATACCTGGGTGGATAGGGACAAACCTATGCGACTTAAAGGGGTTGTCCCACGAAAAATATTCTACAGTTTTCAAACCAGCACCTGGATCTGAATACTTTTATAATTGCATGTCATTAAAAATTTTGTACAGCTACTGAGTTATTCAGTAAAATGTATCTGTATAGGACCACTTAATTTCTTATTTCTTTGACCTATTCACTGAGCAGGCCGCACATGCTCAGTTTCAACTTTTAACTGTCTCCTGAGCTGTGATAGGGAGACCATGGACACGCCCCCTGAGCTGCAGCAGCGGAGACACTCCCCTGAGCTGTTAGCTTGATATAAATCTAGCACAGAAATGGATGGGGAGATCTCTGGATCCATGTGAGGTACAGGACTGGTTCTAGCTTTGTTAAAAAAGAGGTTGTCATGTCCTAAATGATGTCTGATTTTCATTTTTTACATTATTCGTGGGATAACCCCTTTAAAGAGGACCTTTCATCACTCCTGACATGCCTATTTTAATAGCTTCATGCATTCCCCATGTAATAACAATTCTGGAACATCTATTCTTATGGCTGTATGTTGTGCCATTCCTTTATTATTTGCACTAGAATTTCTGAATGAATTGCTATTTGCCTTCAGTAAGGGAACAGAGGGGAGGTGACCAGTTGGGGGTGTGTACCTGCACAGACTGACTCTAGCCAATCAGTGCTGCCATGTTCAGCCTGTGCAGATACACACCCCCAACTTGTTACCTCCCCTCTGTTCCCTTACTGAAGGCTAATAGCAATTCATTCATAACTTCTAGTGCAAATAATAAAGGAATGACACAACATAGAGACATAAGAATAGATGCTCCAGAATTGTTATTACATGGGGAATACATGAAGCTATTAAAACAGGCATGTCAGGAGTGGTGAAAGGTCCTCTTTAAGTTATTAACTAGAGGCTGTGCAGAATAAACAGTCATTTATGACGTCAAGAGTGCTACTAATGTCCATGGATGTCACTCCTGGACATAGGGGGCTTAGACGGTCACCATACACTCCCTGGTCTGCCTACCCTCCTGGCAATCCTTCCACCCCAATTATGGGGAGAAGGCCAGTCTGGGAGATGGCTGAACCAATTTAACTCACGCAGAATCAGCCTCAGAGTGTATAACTCCCATAATAGCCTACGGGACACTATGTATCTGGGGGCAGGAATGAACCACGTTTAGTAGAACATGCCCAATCCTCCAGTATGTGTCCAAAATATAATCAATGCCAGGGTATGCAGTCCAACTCACCGAGAATAAATGAACCTCAAATTACATTCGGGTCGTGTCCAACAGGACCATTGTCAGACTATCAATGTACCTCATATTCAGGTCTATACTACCACTATGTAACACTGTGGAGGTCCAAGGTCTATGGTGACCGATCCAGCGGAAAGTAAAGAGTAGAAGAATCCTAGAACTGTCCTCTCCAAATTAATTCACGTGAGTGTGGTATGTCCTGAAAATAGAGAAAACAAAATATTAGTTAAAGAAGAACTCCCGCAAAAAAATTTATTCCATGTCCTGCTAGAAATGTACATGATATAATCTGTAGTGAATGTAATTTTCTTACCAGTAGCTGGATTTTTGAGTTATATCATCCTGAAGTTTCTTATCTGTGTCATGTGACTAGGAATTAGACCCACCAACTCACACAGCTCCTTATGTGTGGACAGGAAGTCTAATTTTCTATGCATTCCTATGGGAGCCTCACTTTCAGTCTCATAGGAATGAATAGAGAAGTGACTGGCTTGCTGTCCTGGGTCAGTTGGAGGTCAGGGAGTTGGTCACATGACACAGCTACAATAAGAAGAGAGTGGAAACTCTCAATTTCAGCCTCTGATAAGAAAATGACATTCACTACAGACTATATCATGCACCTTTCTAACAGGTCAGAGAATAAAATTTTTTGTGGGAGTTCTTCTTTAAGGTGTGATTAAAAATAAATACATAGCTTATGCTGGGCACTCTCTTATATAAAACCATATCATACAGTAGCTAGATTAAGCAAAGTCCGAGGGGGACCTAGAACAGGGAGCCCACCTTGAACTCCCGATTCAGACCCTTGGGTTCTAATGTGTCCAATCCAAAAATCCATTTCAACTCCAGTCTTTTTAACAAACGCTCCCAATCTCCACCCCTCCCTGGCGCGTCCTTGTGTAGATGTAAGTAGTTGTGTTCGTCCTTGTTCCCTAACCCGTTTTTGATGTCTCTGGACTAGATTTCTAGGGTACTTGCGCTCAATTAATTTATTACTCATGAGGTTTAACCTACTGCCGATTAGTTCCTCATCTGACACTATGCGTCTGGCCAAAAGTTGGCTGTAAGGGAGGGATTCTATTATATTTCTGGGATGGGAACTGGCAAAGAGAAGCATATTGTTTCTGTCCGTCGGTTTAATGTATAAATCTGTTTTTAGGGAATTGTCCTGTACATAAACCAAAGTATCCAGAAATTGCATGGAATGCTGTGAATGTACCAGAGTGAATTTTAGTTCCGAATGTATAGAGTTAATGAAGCTGTGGAACTGCATGCACTTCAGCCACTCTTACAAAACATGCCCTCCTTGAGCTGCAAAGGCAGAATGATGTTCCCCAACATCTCCTCTTATGCGACGTTTCCACACATTGGAATTCCACCCTCCACATGTTGAACTATATGAGCAGAGGAAGGCTGTGAATGATTTCTTGATGCAGGCAGACAGAGGCACTCCCTTGTGTAACTTCGACGTTAGCCAGTGGCAGCTCATGTGTGACACCTTCTGTTTGTTCAGGGCCTTTGAGTAGGCCACTTTATTTGTCAGTCACCAGGACTACGGGGTGAATGATGTCATTCCACTCCTTCATGTCTTAGAGCAGATGCTGATAAATCTGGCTGGCCAGGGGACAGGAAAAGTGGCACCTACATTTCATAGCCACCTTCGCCCTGTGGGGGCTGAACTGTTGGTGGAAGAGGAGGAGGAAATTAACGCCCAGGAAATGTATACAGAAATAAGTGGTTTATCTGTCCACGTGACAGGAGAGGACCAGGAGAAGCATGAGGAGCTGGAAAGCAATAAGGAAGACCAGGCAGATGTCCATGACAGACCATGGCATTATGCAGTGGAGATGGAGGCAGGGGATCCCTTGAGTCCCTTGTGCAAATGGCCTGATGCATGCTGAGTTGCTTGTGTAGTGACAGCCACATTATCAACATTCGGCGGAGGGATGAGTATTGGCTTTCCACGATGTTAGACCCTCACTACCAGGCCAAAAAGGAGGCCTTTTTTACACCTGCTGAGAGGGATGAAAAACTCAACTACTATCGAGACATCCTATGTAGGTGGTTGGTCGCTGCTAGGGATGATCGATTCGCATAAAACTTTGTTTTAATACTGTACGGAGCAAATGCTCCGTACAGCAAGTGCTCCGTAATAACTTCCTAAATTGATTTCTATTGTAAAAAAACATTTCCCGAACTCGGGTTCGGTTCCAAGAGGTACCTTGGAACCAAACCCGAGTTCGGGAAATGTTTTGTTTACAGTAGAAATCAATTTATGAAGTTATTACGCAAAGTCTTGCTCATCAGAGCCAATACATTCTAATACTGTATGGAGCCCTCGCTACGTACAGCATTGAAACAAAGTTTTATGCAAATCGACTTCGGATGTTTCATCCAATGTTGATTCGCTCATCCCTAGTCACTGCCTATGTGTGCCATCGCCCATCCTCTCGAAAGTCTGATCAGGGGAACCCCCTGCGCTCATGCTCCACTACCATGACTGCTGGAGTAGGGTAGGGGGGCAGGAGCAGCACCAGCACCATCAACGGTTGGGGCAGGCAGCACAGAGTCAGTATGATAAGCAGATGGAAGAGGGACAATACGGTAAAGGGGCAGAAGTCCGACATAGAAGATCAGATAGCAGCCCCAGTATGGAGTGAAAAGGCCTGCTGGGAATGAGCACAGCAATGCCAGCGGGCATGGACCACCAGAGATACAGGATGGAGAGACAGGGTAGCATTCTGGTAGCCATGCCCAGTGGGTGCAGGGAGAAGCAGGTGGGCATGAACCACCAGTGTTACAAGTTTTACAATAAAAGGAAAAAAAAAATCAGCAGAGTACTTCTTTTATTAGAAATGTCTGGTCACCATTTCATGGAAAACATGACTCTGGTCGGAAAACCTGCTCTGTTTATCAAAAATAAAAGTGGAAGTGAAAGACAAGTAATGTAACAAGTAAAGAAACAAGTTGACTTATGGCAGAGATCACTGAGCTGTGCACATTCGTTATGCTAACCACATTATGCTTGAAGCATGTTAAATTTGTGCCCTCAAATAGCCTGCCTTGCATGTGTATAGATATAAAAATAAATGTCACTGTCAGCTAAGTTTGGGAACCATTATGCCTTGGTTCTGTGAGGAGTAGGTCAGGGGGACACAAAAGACACGGTGACAAGTGAGGCCCTGACACTCCTCCCAACCACTGTCCCTGCCTTTTGGGGGAACCCGGCTCCTTAACAGGCCGGCCCCAACCGAAGACTGCAATTACACTGAGGAAAGTGGAACACGAGACAAACAGCCAAAACAAAACACAAGCAGGAAAAAACCTAAACAGGTCAGGAACTGAAGGGGTAAAAGGTAAAGGAACGAAGCAAGGAATAAACAGAGGAGAACACAAAAGATAGGTAACAGTAACAGAAACCAGGGAAAAAGGTACAGAGTCACTGGAATACCGGATAAACACAGAGTAGCTAGCTTAGGCTCAAGGCTCTATAGCAGGCACAGATGAATGGCGAGTGTGAAACTAAATAGTGGCTAGAGTCCCAGCCCCAAGGCATGATAGGAGCAGGGATCCCAGCCACACCCTTGAATGGACCAAAATTACTGGCAGGGACGCCTGCCAGTAAAACTAGCAAAACTAGCCAAACCTTTAACCCTATAGGAACCTAAGTGTTACAAGAGGATTTTCTGGCTTGCACTCGGGATGAGCGCCGCATAGCGTCAGGACACGGGAACGCCTGCACCCGCCCAACATCCGCTGGAGAGCCGCAGCACCCCCGAATCCTGACAGGTTCATTCTTTGACAATCTGATACTACGAAACAGACAAGAAACTAAAATATTCTGATCCTGGTCACCAAACCAATTGATCCCCCTCTTAACAATTCATTTCTGATGCTTCATTCAGTCTCTTTGTCTCCTGTGTATAAAATTAAACACCTAGCCGTGCAGTCTTCTTTGACACACATTTGTGATACAATGGGTTATTGTAAAGAGCTACAATTGAGCATTGTACTGTAATAAGATGACACGATTGTAAAAAATCAGTTTGTGAAATTTCTTCACTCCTGGATAAGCCATGATCAGTTGTGAGTGGTATTATTGCAAAGTGAAAACATACATGAACCACAACTCCGCCGTAAAGTAGTAGATTACATAACATTACAGAGAAGGGCCACTGAGTGCTAAGGTGCATGGGGCATAAAAGTCACCAATACTCAATTACAAACCTTCTCTGACATTAAGATCAGCACAAAAACTGCGCCGTAATCTTCATAGCATGGGTTTCTATGGCCAAGCAGCTGCATGCAAGCCTTATATTTCCAAGCACAATGCTAAGCATTAGCTGGAGTGGTGTAAAGCGCATTGCCACTGGATTCTGGAGCAATGGGAGTGTGTTTTGTGGAATGATGAATCACACTTTTCTAACTGGCAGTCTGATGGACGAGACTGGGTTTGGTGAATAGCAGGAGAACGCTACCTGCCTGACTTAATTGTGCACATGTAAAGTACAGTGGAGGAGTGATAACGCTATAGGTTATTTTTCAGGAGATACAGTGTGGTCGTGAACACCACAGCAGAAACCTGGACTGCTATAGAATGGAACTATATCATCTGTAGCAATGAATCCAGGTTTTGTTTGGGATCTGGTGATGTTTTGGGTATGGAGACCTTGTGGTGAGCGCTCTGCCTTTGCTGAGGAAGCCTTCGCATTAGGCCTGTCCAGTCGCCAGATTCACCAATCAAGCATTTATGGTACCAGTTCAGCAACCTATGAGAGTGCAGGATCTACAGGCCCAGCTGAAACTGTGGGCAAATGTGCTTCAGGATACCATACAGAACCTGAATGCCTCCATGCCTGACTGTATCTCACCTTGTATCCGGGCGAGAGGCAACCCAATTGGGTACTGGAGCCTCCTTTCAGTTGTCATAAATGTCACTTTGACCCAGCATCTTCAGTAATTAATCTTATTGTGAAACAAAGCATACATCCTTGGTCTTTTCGATAATAGGCTATAATTACAGATGGCCTTCAAAATGTGTTCTTTAGGCCAAGTAATTGCTTTCCGTGGAATGAATAATAAAAGTTAGAACAGTTTCTCTCTGAATAAAAGTCAAGTTAGAATAGATGATTATATATTTATATACCATCACCACTCATAACTATCATATACTTATATCCTATAGGTATTCTTATTATTACCATTGACCATTACTCTCACAATTTTGCTCTTAGATTGTAATCAGTTACATATATCATCATTGCATACACACATATAAAATGTGTTCCATACCAACAACTCCTCCTTGGTGCATATTTTTTTTATTGTCAATGAGTAGAAATGAACATGATACATTCATTGTAAAATGTAAGCATTTATTGCATTCCAGTATATAAAGAAAAAATATGATAAACATATAATACAGATGTCAACATTTTACATAACTGGAAAAAGGCAGCTGTAGGCTATATTTTTATGTGACAGATAATTTTCCTTTTAATTCAAGTGTTTATTAACATTTTCAAATGAAACATTAACAAATGCAGAAACAAAAGCAGTGGGAAGCCAAAGGATGTACACATACATCACATACATTGGTGCTTGAAAGTTTAATCCTTCAGAATTTTCTATATTTCTGCATAACCTAAACTGTATCAGATTCACACAAGTCCTAAAAGTAGATAACGATAATCAAATCAAACAAATGAGTCAAAATATAATTTATTGAGGAAAATGATCCAATATCACGTCCGTGAGTTAACCTTTAGAATTAGCAGATAATTTGAAGATGAAATTAGAGTCATTTGTGTCAGGAGTGGGAGACCTGTTTTATTTAAAGAACAGGGTTCTATCAAAGTATGATCTTCACAACACATGTTTGTGAAAGTTTATCATGAAATGAACAAAGATTTCTAAGAACCTCAGAAAAAGAGTTGTTGATGCTCATGAGGCTGGAAAAGGTTACAAAACCATCTCTAAAGAGTTTGGACTCCACCAATCCATAGTCAGACTGTGTACAAATGGAGGAAATAACAATAGACAATAATCACCCTACCCCATAATGGTCAACCAACAAAGGAACTCAAGGTAACCTCTAAGCAACTAAAGGCCTTTCTCACATTAGCTAATGTTAATGAGTCTCACCATCAGGAGGGCACCGATCAAAAATAGGGTACATAGCAGGATTGCAAAGAGAAAGCCACGGCTCTCAAAAAATAACATGCTGTTTGCTAAAGATCACATATATAAACTGGAAGGCTGCTGGAACAATGTTTTGTGGATGTAAGAGACCAGAATAGAATTTTTGGTTTGAGAATGAAGAGTTATGTTTGGAGAAAACACTGCATTCAAACCTCATACCATTTGTGAAACACAGTTGTGGAAGTATCAACGTTTGGGCCAGGATATCTTGCCATTATTGATGGAACAACAAATTCTGAATTTTTTATTGTATGCACTTTACAGACATTAGCATCTGGCTGTCCCCAATAGGCTCACAATCTAAGGTCCCTATCAGTATGTTTTTGGAGTGTGGGAGGAAACTGGAGTACCTGGAGGAAACCCACACAAACACAGGGAGAACATACAAACTCCTTGCAGACGTTGCCCTTGGTTGGATTTAATCCCAGGACCCCAGTGCTGCAAGGCAACAGTGCTAGCCACTGAGCCACTGTGCTGCCCATTTAGGCCTTATTCATGTCAGTGTTTTGGTCAGTGATTTCAATCAGTGCTTTTGAGCCAAAACCAGGAGCAGCTCTAAACACAGAACAGGTGCAGATCTTTCCCTTATACCTTATGGCTACATGCACACGACCGTATGTGCTTTGCGGTCCGCAAATAAAATGAGTGGCATCCGTGTTTCCGTTTTTTTTTGCGGATCCATTGTAACAATGCCTATCCTTGTCCGCAAAACGGACAAGAATAGGACATGTTCTATTTTTTTTGCAGGGCTACGGAACAGACATACGGATGTGGACAGCACATGGTGTGCTTTCCACATTTTTTGCGGACCCATTGAAATGAATGGGTCCGCATCCTATCCGCAAAAAAACCGGAACGGACACAGAAACAAAATACGTTCGTGTGCATGAGGCCTATGTCTGTGGAGGCTCCGATCCTGGTTTTGGCTCACAATCACTGATGGAAATCACTGACCAAAACACTGTTATGTGAATAAGGCCTTATACCAGCAAATTCTAACGGAAAATGTCAGGACATCTTTCGGTGAACTGAATCTCAAGAGAATTTGGGTCATGCAGCAAGATAACGAACCTAAGCCCACAAGTAATTTTACCAAAGAATGGTTAAAGAGGAGTAAATTTAAGGTTTTGAAATGACCAAGTAGAAGTCCAGACCTTAAAGCTGTATGGTACAGAGGAATGGGCTAAAATTACTCCAGGACAATGTGCAGGGCTAATCAACATTTAACAGAAACGTTTAGTTGCAGTTATTGCTGCTCAAGGGTACTGAAAGTAAAGGTTCACATACCTTTGCTAGTCTCAGAAATTTGATATTGGATAATTTTCCTCAATAAATAAATGACCAAGTGTAATATTTTGACTCATTTATTTGATTTAGTTACAGCTAACAGAGGAGATGTTGAAACTCAAACACACAAAAGGCAGCAAAATGCCAGAAAAAAACTGGAGGGGGGGGGGGGGGTCGGGGGAGTATCATGATGGAGCTTTCTGAAGTCAGTTTCGCTTTGATTTAGCAAAATGTATGTCAAATATATGGAAAGTTACATGATGTTTGCTAAATTTGCTGCATCTTTAAACACTCTAGAAATGCTACTTTGCGCAGTTTGGTTCATCTAGGTTCAGAAAAATTATCTGTGCCTAGTCCGATAAGGTAGTGTGGCTTAATAGGAAATAGGAGTGGCTTCAAGGAAAAGAGGTTGTCGTCTATTATGCACTATTTTGCGCCAAAATCCCATCAAAATTCTGCAATACAATTCTGTCTCACACTAAGCCAACCAATATTTGGTATAAACTTTTTAGACATACACCAAATTTAACATCCAGCCTGAGCCACAGTACTAACTTTTGGATTTGTTGCACAAAATAACTATGGATTTTTCAGTCTAAAATCTAGTCATTAGGGATGAGCGAACTTTTGAAAAGTTCGGTTCGGTTCGCTTCGGCGAACTTTAGTGAAGTTCGGATTCGTACGAACCGAACCTAAAACGAACCTTGCTATAATGGCTGAATAATTGCTGCTACAATAATGGGAGTCTGATAGGGTATAGTTTCGTTTACTTGCAGTTGCTATTACAATGAAAAAAGTGGAAAAAATCCAAGTGACTTCAACAACGGCGATGCAAAATATACGCATATTTGAGAATTTACACTAATGCGTACGCTAATGCGAACATTACCGCACAAATAACGAACATACAGTGTAGCGTTGTTAAAGGTACGCTACTTAACTGAATATGTACGCATTAGCGTACGCATACACTGCGTCTGCGAACATTCCTACTCAAGTAACGAACATACAGTCTAGCGTTGTCAAAGGTACGCTACTTAACTGAATATGTACGCATTAGCGTACATTCTCAATAAATATGCGTATATTTTGCGTCGCCGTTATTTTAACCAGATTCGTCACGAACTTTCTGAAAATTCGGTTCGATGACGAACCGAACTTTTGGGAAAGTTCGTAACGAATCTGCTTCGTTACGGTCGGTTCGCTCATCCCTACTAGTCATATTTATTATAGTACCTGCATACCTCCCAACTTTCGAAAATCAGGGGGACAATAGCAGCGTAGCACACCACACCCAATTTTTAATATTAAGCTACGCCTCTAACAAAGCTCAATGCATGTCTATACACACCCAATCACGCCCAGTCCCCTTAATGCCCTCACACAGAAGTTACATTTACATTGCACCTGCTCACAGTAGTAATGCCCACATTTGTCCCCCTCACAGTAGTTATGCCCACATCGCACCCCCAGACAGTAGTTATGCCCATATTGTGCCCCCACTCAGTAGTTATGCCCACATTTAGCTTCACAGTAGTTATGCCCACATTGTGCGCACACAGTGGATATGCCCACATTGTGCCCCTACTGTAGATATGCCCAAAGTGTGCCCCCACAGTAGCTATGCCCCCTTTCAGTAGTGCCAGGTCAGTTAATAAAATAAAAAAATACTACTCACCTAGGAGCTTCCCTGATAATGTGAGCACATCCTGTGCTCTCAATCAGGCATGATGCAGTTACACATCACCCTGCTGGGCTGTGTAGGAGTGGAGCGTGACGGCTCTTGAATCAGCCTGCACTCTCCTCCTACACAGGCTAGCAGCGCTATGCGCGAGTGCATTGTGCCTGCTGGGGAGTGCTGGTGGTGAAGTGGAATGGAGAAGCAAAGAGTGGACAGCTCCCTGCTACCCCATTGCAATCAACTGTCAACTGTTGACAGCTGGACACACCTCAGCCTTCCTAGACCACGGGAAAGCTACCTGAAATCCAAGACTGTCCTGCCAGATCCGGGATGGTTGGGAAGTATGTACACCTCTGTATAAGGGTACTTTCAAACGGTCAGTATTAGGTCAGTATTTTTCATGAGCCAAAAACAGGAGTGGATAAAAAACACAAAGGAGGCACACATATTTCCATTATACTTTTTCTCTGTGCGATCCACTCCTGTTTTTGGTTACAAATACTGAAATACTGACCATGTGAAAGTGGCCTTCCGCTAATTATGTGATAGTAATAGTAAGCATCGCCTGTTATATGAGCATCGCCTGTATTATATGATTGTATAGATTTTATGAACACACTGGTGTTGGCAAGATTGGTGTTGCCTTGATGCTATGTGATGAATATTTTGGCCCCACCTGTTTCTGCTGGAATTAGTACAAATCAGGCCTCAAGAGTGTAAAATTACATTTTAATTTTTTGTCACAAATGCCTAATTTAGAAGATATATTTTTGAGACACAGATCATGTATATATCAAGCTATTTATAAGTTCTGAGGTGCCTCCAATGTTCCTTACACATGGCAGCGCCTGGAAATGAAGGGGCAGTCTAATACTTTTGGGCCCAATTTTTGCACGATTGGTTGATGCTTGAAGAGGCTCTAAACCTCAATTTCTAAAACTACACCAGAGAGTTTATCTGTATGTGCTCAATTTTTTTAACCCTTTATGCAGAAGTTCGTAATGAAAAATGTATTGGCTAATTCTTCAGTTCAGCAGTATCCGCAAAATGGCCCTGACATGCTGGCTATATACATGACAGGATCTGGACGTAAAGGAACACAACCATTTTGGGGCTTATAAAGCTTTTCATTCTATGGTTTGCAGGTACCATTTTGGTTTACACCAGTCCTGAACTGGCAAACAAAAGAAAACACAGAAACAACATTTTGAAAACGACAAACCTCAAGGTATTTCCAAAGGGTTTAGTGAGTATGTTGATGGCACCAGTAAATTTTAATAGAATTATGACACAGGGCATGAAAGTGGAGAAAAGCACTTCAACATTTATTTGGCTATTTCTTCTGAGTACAGCAGTACCCACTCAGTTGCCCTAATCTGCTGCCTGGACAACTCTGTACATGGACTCCTACAGCAGCTGTAAATTCCAGTACTTGGTGGGTGTAGTAGGTTGAGGGCAACCATTAGGGTCTGGTGCCGGCACAATCTGAACACATACAGATATGTCCACACTTAACTGATCACTTATCTCAACATGTCCTGAGATGTGTGTCACGAACTGATGTTATATCTAAATTGGATAAATTGCAATACAACACTCAGACACCAGGTGGTGCATGGTGTTACTAGCTATACAACGTTCAGACATCAGCTGGCGCATTATGTTACTAGCTAATACCTGAACTTAATTACAACTGTGAAATTTGGCCAGGTTGCCTGTGTACCTAATCCTAACATGTATAATACTGTCTGCTGAGCCAATGTATGTAATTCTATCATGTGTGATACTGTCCTCTGAGCTGTATATCTAATCCTATCATGTGTGATACTGTCTGCTGAGCTGTGTATCTAACTCTATCATATGTGATACTGCCCCGTGAGTTATGTATCTAATCCTACCATGTGTGATACTGTCTGCTGAGCTGTGCATCTAATTCTGCAATGTGTGATACTGTCCTTTGAGCTTTGTATCTAATCCTAAAATGTGTGATAAACTGTGTATCTAATTCTGCCATGTGTGATACTGTCTGCTGAGCTGCTAAACTGTGTATCTAATAGTGTCATGTGTGATAATGTTTGCTGAGCTGCTGCATCTAATCCTGTTACATAGTGGAAGGAGAAGTGTCCCCAGCAGCACAGAGGATATCAGGAGAGAAGTGTGCTGCTGTGTATATAATCCTTTGGAGATCACAGGATGGGGGTTACATAGTGGAAAGAGCAGGGTCCTCCCAGCAGCACAGAGGATTTAAGGAGAGGAGTGTGCTGATCTTGTGGAGGTCACAGGGTGAGAGTTACATAGTGGAAAGAGCAGATTCATCCCAGCAGCATAGATGATTTCAGGAGACAAGTGTGCTGATCTTGTGGAGGTCACAGGGTGAGAGTTACATAGTGGAAAGAGCAGGGTCCTCCCAGCAGCACAGATGATTTTAGGAGAGGAGAGTGCTGATCTTGTGGAGTCCACAGACTGAGAGTTACATAGTGAAAGGAGCAGCCCCCCCCAGTAGCACAGAGGATTTCAGGAGAGGAGTGTGCTGATCTTCTGGAGATCACAGAGTGAGAGTTACATAGTGGAAAGAGCAAAATCTTCCCAGCAGCACAGAGGATTTAAGGAGAGGAGTGTGCTGATCTTGTGGAGGTCACAGGGTGAGAGTTACATAGTGGAAAGAGCAGGGTCCTCCCAGCAGCACAGAGGATTTCAGGAGAGGAGTGTGCTGATCTTCTGGAGATCACAGGGTGAGAGTTACATAGTGGAAAGAGCAGGGTCCTCCCAGCAGTACAGATGATTTCAGGAGAGTGTGCTGATCTTGTGGAGGTCACAGGGTAAGAGTTACATAATGGAAAGAGCAAGGTCCTCTGAGCAGCACAGAGGATTTCAGGAGAGAAGTGTGCTGATCTTGTGGAGGTCACAGGGTAAGAGTTACATAATGGAAAGAGCAGGGTACTCCCAGCAGCACAGAGGATTTAAGGAGAGGAGTGTGCTGATCTTGTGGAGGTCACAGGGTGAGAGTTACATAGTGGAAAGAACAGGGTCCTCCCAGCAGTACAGATGATTTCAGGAGAGTGTGCTGATCTTGTGGAGGTCACAGGGTAAGAGTTACATAGTGGAAAGAGCAAGGTCCTCCGAGCAGCACAGAGGATTTCAGGAGAGAAGTGTGCTGATCTTGTGGAGGTCACAGGGTAAGAGTTACATAATGGAAAGAGCAGGGTACTCCCAGCAGCACAGAGGATTTAAGGAGAGTAGTGTGCTGATCTTGTGGAGGTCACAGGGTGAGAGTTACATAGTGGAAAGAGCAGGGTCCCAGCAGCACAGAGGATTTCAGGAGAGGAGTGTGCTGATCTTGTGGAGGTTACAGGGTGAGAGTTACATAGTGGAAAGAGCAGGGTCCCAGCAGCACAGATGATTTAGGGAGAGGAGTGTGCTGATCTTGTGGAGGTCACAGGATGACAGGGCTCATGCGCACGGCCGGTGCCTGGCCATGGCCGCATTGCAGTCCACGTGCGGCGGGTCCGCAATACACGGGCACTGGCCATGTGCACCCCTCATCACGAACCCATTCACTGGAATTGGTCCACAATCCTTGTGATGCAGTGTGGTGCGGAATGTAGGCACGTAACGGAAGGCCACAGAAGCACTATGGAGTGCTTCCATGGTGTTTCTGTCTGTTCCTCCGCACCGCAAAAAAAATAGAACATCGATCACAGACCCATTAAAGTTGAAAGGGTCTTGATCCTTCCCGCCCGCTGCACAGATGTTGTTCATGCTTTGGGGACTGAAAATTGCGGTCCCCAATGCATGGAACAGCCGCACAACTGCCGTGTGCATGAACCCTTACATAGTGGAAGAACCAAGGTCCTCCCAGCAGCACAGAGTATTTTGGGAAAGGAGTGTGCTGATCTTGTGGAGGTCAGAGGATGAGAGTTAGTGGGATGCTCAGAGTCCCAGCAGCACAGAGTATTTCAGGAGAGGAGTGTGCTGAGCTGTGTATATAATCCTACCTTGTGTGATACTGTCTATGAAGCTACTGTATGTATCTGTATAGAGTGTGATACAGATAAGGAGCTCTCCTTTGTGTACATCAGCAATCCGCGCATGCGCGTTGATCCGCCGGCCGCCCGGCTCCCGGCTTCCTCAATGCGCCCGCATTGCTGATCGCAATGCGCAGGCGCGGGATTTCGGACTCGAACAGGGCCGGGAGCTGAAAGAGCTGGCTGCCTGGCCCTGTCAATCAACGCTACGGAGGAGGGGTAAGAGGAGTCATTACGGCCGCTACTAGGTGCAGGGTTCACGCCTACTGCACCTAGGGGAGCTAATTTACATATTTTAAAAACTGAGTTTTCTCACTAACAACTTTACAGAAAAGTATAAAACAAACAGATCTGTCATCAGGTGTCATTTGCGTATTGCAAATGACACTTGGTTTACTATGGTAAATTCTGATGACAGAAACCCTTTAATATAATATTAATAATAATAATATTTACTACACACATCACATCTGGACAGAAAACTCTCTTTCTGTTAAAAAGGGTGATGAGGAACTGAAATACAGCAGCACCTCCCCTACCTCTCTTATCTCAGCAGTGTACTTCACAAAAGAAAGCTCCTTATCTCTGTATCTGTATCACACTGTATACAAATACATACAATAGCTTCATAGACAGTATCACATAAGGTAGGATTAGATACACAGCTCAGCACACCTCTCCTGAAAACCTCTGTGCTGCTGAGACACTGAGCATCCCACTAACTCTCATCCTGTAACCTCTGCAAGATCAGCGCACTCCTCTTCTGAAATCCTCTGTGCTGCTGGGAGGACCCTGGTCCTTCCACTATGTAAGGACTCATGCACACGGCTGTTGTGTGACCGTTCCGTGTATTTGTGATGGCAATTTGCTGTCCCCAATGCACAAGCAACATCCGTGAGGCGGGCGGGATGGATCAAGACCCATTCAACTTGAATGGGTCCATGATCCGTCCGCACCTCAAAAAAATAGAACATGTTCTATTTTTTTTTTTTTTTTTGTGGTGCGGAGGAACAGACAGAAACCACACGGAAGCACTCTGTAGTGCTTCCATAGCCTTCCGATCCGTGCCTCCGTTCCACACCGCACTGCATCTCTGGGATTGCGGACCCATTCAAGTGAAAGGGTCCCAGATCTGTGGTGCAGGATACACATGGCCATTCGGTGCCTCCGTTCTATACTGCATCTCCGGCATTGCGGACCCATTCAAGCGCCGCATGCGGGCCTTAAGACAGCCACGTCCGGGCAATGGCCGTGTGCTTAAGCCCTAACTCTCATCCTGTTACCTCCACAAAATCAGCACACTCCTCTGCTGAAATCCTCTGTGCTGCTGAGGACCTGCTCCTTCCACTGTGTAACTCTCACCCTGTGACCTCTACAAGATCAGCACAGTCATCTCCTGAAATCCTCTGTGCTGCTGGGGACCTGCTCCTTCCTCTGTGTAACTCTTAGGGCTCATGCACACGGCCGTTGCTGGCCTGTGGCCATAATGCGGTCCGCAATACACGGGCACCGGCCGTGTGCAGCCCGCATCACGGATCGCGGACCCATTGACTTTAATTGGTTCGCAATTCCGGAGATGCCGGACGGAGGCCGTGCCTCTGTACCACAAAAAAGTGCATGCACTACTTTTTTGCGGTGTGGATTGCGGACCCTATTCAAGTGAAGGGGTCTGCAATCAGAATGCGGCGGCCCCACGGTCAATGCCCATGGGTTGTGGACCGCAAATTGCAGTCCACAGCACGGGCACTGACAGCACACGTTCGTGTGAATGAGTCCTTACCCTGTGACCTCCACAAGATCAGCAAACTCATCTCCTGAAATCCTCAGGATTAGATGCAGCAGCTCAGCAAACATTATCACACATGGCACTATTAGATACACAGTTTAGCAGCTCTGCAGACAGCATCATACAGGATAGGATTAGATACACAGCTCAGCAGATAGTATCTCACATGATAGGATTAAATACACAGCTTACTAGATAGTATCTCACATGATAGGATTAGATAAACCACTCAGCAGACAATATCACACAGGATAGGATTAGATACACAGCTCGGCAGATAGTATAACACAAGATAGGATTAGATACAGAACTCATCAGACAGTATCTCACAGGATAGGATTAGATACCGAACTCAGCAGACAGTATCACACAGGATAGGATTAGATACACAACTCAACAGACAGTATCACACAGGATAGGATTTGATACACAGCTCCGCAGACAGTATCACACAAGATAGGATTAGATACACAGCTCAGCAGACAGTATCACACATGATGTTTGAATTTTGGATTTAGTGTTCCTTTTTTCTCATGTGTTTGACTTTCACACACTTAATATTCTCAATAGATCTCACCAAATTTAGCTGGGTCTGCCGATAAATATCTCCTATCTGAGGCCAGCTGCTTTAAACAAAAGAAAAAGCTAAATGTGGAGCACTCGCCACCCAGTGGTTGTGACGTGTTTTACAGTTATTTAGAGTTTAGTTACAATCTCGCGATATCATGTTGTTTTGCTGTCAGGACAAAACTGACACCACTCTGAGTTTGGAGATAAGTTAAGAGTGGACACATCTGTAGGACATGGCCACACCTTCAGGTTTCCTGATACAGTTTTGGATTCCAAAGCCATATGTGAATTCAAAAATTCTGATTCTGGATTCCAAAACTGCATTAGGAAACCTGACCATGTGGCCATTCACTCATGCTCCTGCTGCCTCTGAGGAGGTTTATCATTATCACTTGAGGAAGAGGAGCACGATAGAACAAATTCTGATCCTCCATCACTTGTAGTCTCTGTGATCATCGTATAAGCTTTTTCTGGAATATATGTTTTGCATGCTGAAAAACCATAAACTGTATACATGTATACTGTTATTTATACATGAAACCCTTTGATTTCCTAGGAAATTATCACCTATTATTTAACATGTCATGTGCTGTATGTATTTAGTTTATTTTAACATACTTTAGAAATAAGGTATTAGTGTTTTTCATGTTTATGCATACAATTTATTGATTGTAAATGGCTTTCACAGTATTGAGAATGTAACATAGTAATATGTCATAATAAGTTATATGCATGGCATATTGCCATGACCAGTAACGTGTAACAGGACTGAGTGCTTGTAGTTTCCTCTGTTCCTCTCGGTCTTCAGGTTTTTCATTATGGAATCAGGTTCTAATCCTTGACGTCATCTGAAAAGGTTCATTCTCATCAAGTGTGAGAGGGTTTTTATGTAAACTGAAAGAAATGGCATTCTATAAGAAACTCAATAGATACAGTAATTACCTATAGATAGTATATTGGTGCAATATCTAATAAAGATATAATAATTAAAGTCTTTATATAGGAGAAGAATCAAATTAGGGAATGCTAAAGTCCTGCCTAAAATATGTGTTTTAGGGCATACTTAAAAATAAGGATGTTGGAAATTAAAGTGATTGTCTGGATAGTGCATTCCATACAAGTGGTGCAGTTTGAGAAAATTCTTGGAGATGAGAGTTTGAGGTACAAATTTTGGAGGATGTTAGTCTTAGATCAATGATAGAACAGAGAGTTTGAATAGGGTGGTAGAGATGAGAGAGGAGATACAGTATAAGGCAGTGTAGCACTGTGAAGAGCTATACAAGTGCTGCCAAGATTCATATAGACTTACTGAACCCAAAACAGTTATGGGGTCATTTATCAAGCTGGTGTAAAGTAGAACTGGCTTAGTTGCCCGTAGCATTCAGATTCCACCTTTCATTTTCCAAAGGTGCTGTAAAAAATGCCTTCTCAAACAGCAGATCGGTGGGGGTTCCGGATGTCGGACCCCTATTGATCAAATACTGATGACCTATCCTGAGGATAGGTCATCAGTATCAAAATCTCGGAAAATCCCTTTATGTCTGCACTAAAATTGTCTGTGAACATGTATCCTACAACAGGAGGTCAATTATGAGAAAGCAGCAGAAAACTGTTCAGCACTTGTCTAGTGGGGTTTTCACATTTAATACTTACCTAAGGTCCTCCAAAACAGTGTTCTGATCCAGGGCTTCTGCCATTATGTTGGCTCCCTTGTTGGTGATGTGGTTATTATTTAGCCTGCAGAGCACAGAAATTGGGAAGATAGTGAGAAGAAGACATCTTACTGTCCGAACCAATATCTACAAAAAGTAAATTGTCCGGGAAAATGTTCTAATATCCCAGATGCTTGTCATAACTGAAATAAAGACATATTTACAAAAATAAATGTAAGTAAAGACTACAGATTATTTCAAGAGACATGATAATTTTTGAACACTGTAAAAAGCAACTCTGAAAGAGCTGTATTCTTTAATCACATTTAAAGTGTGTAAAAATTAGCAGATCACGATGTTTCAGGGTTATAAAAGAGTAGAGTGCTAACACAGTCAGATCCTTGGGCCCACCAAAGGAATTCATTCTCGGGTCCCAAACCCTTTATTATCAATAAAGTCTAAAAGGTTTTGACTTAAAGAATAGATCCTAGTTGCAGTTATTGGCCCCAAATGATTTTTTTCTCCTGGATTTTTAGGACCTAGTATGGAATCAGAGCCTAGACCCAGTCTGACACTGGAGCTAAACTGTGGAAACATCTAATACCATTACTATATGATCTCACCACAGGTTTTTAAGAGTCTTATTCACTTTCAGCATTTTAGCAAAGCTCTCGGTTGCTTCATCTGTAATGTTGTTTTCTGTCAACCTACAATAATCATTGAGAAATCACACAAAAACACAGCATTTATTTAAAAAACAAAAACAAATCACAGTTTAAACTACAAGGCCTGGACTGATGAAATGTTGGCTAAGAAAAACATCAGATGGGCTGGGGGTGTTAGGACAGATTTTACATGGCCCTCAGCCATGTAAAAGGGCCCTTAGACAGTCTATTCTAAGTTTATAACTATTAGCTGGCATACTTGGTACTAGAATTTTGTGCCAGAAGAAGAAGTCATAGTTGCACTTCCTGACTATAGCTCATGGCATATAATAAAGTGCTGGTGCATCCACTCCCAAATTCAGTAGGCTGTGAAGTCCTGTTGCAGGATCTAATATATAATAGTGGGGAAACTGGGGAGGCAAAATGGCTCTTGGCCCTAGGCTGGTGAGTTTATTTACAGAAAACGTATTACAGGTCTATACAACTAGAAGCCAAATTGGCTACTTATACACAGCAGCCTATCAATCCGCTATCTGAGGGGCTCGGGAGGCGGGATGAGCACTTTACTCTTGAACACAGTTGGACTCAAACTATGTGTGCAGTGTATTCTTTCAGAGCCACTGGAATCTAAACCACACAAGATTATCTTGTGCCATTTTGGCTACTAGTAGTACAGACCTGTGTAAATAACATGATATTGCAATACTTCGGATGCAGAGATACCAAATTATTATTTTTTTTAATGTTTCTGTTTTTAGATGATAAATGGGAAAATAGGGGGTCATTTATTAAACAGCAATACTAAATTAGGCGTATTTCTGGCGCAGACTGCAGCGCAATGGTCCTTTGCGCCGCAATTTGCGACTTCTCCCCACTCACACCAGGTCTAAAAAAAAGTTGGCGTGGCGTGGGCAGGCAAGGGGACTGGCCGGCAGGCCTGTCTCATTTACCATTTCTGTGCCCCAAAATATTTTTGAATAATACACTGCAATCCGTCTGAATTGCAGTATTTTGTGTCTGTAGAGACATCCTATTAAGCCCTACCTCTGGCAGAGTGTAATAGTAGTGCTAAGATGTTAGGACTGGGCACCGTCAATAGGCATTTATGTATCCAGGTTGCTGGCGGAGGGGGAGTTAGAGAACAGGTGATTAAGAGGGCCTCCTCCCTGTGTCTAATTGTCTGTTATAGCTGGACAATGCTGGTTATTCTACAACCTATAATTACAATATGTTTGTCTACATACAATCTATATACTGGGGAATATTCTTTGTGAGGATATGGGCAATACAGGTAAACTTATTGTTGCCGTATAAAACCATGTATAAAGCTATATTTACCATAATGTTTTGATAGATGTGTTGTGCTGTAATGCATCAGCAATGCATCTACCTCCAACTGAGGTTATCCCATTGCAGGCCAAACTACAAAGAAAAATACAGATACACAATATGACATAAGTGTTAGTGACGTTTACAGTTCTATAGTATGCTTTAACCCTTTTCCTGCCAAAGACATACCTCAAACATCCTTGCTACTATGGATCTGAGGCTGTGTAGCAACTAGAAATACCAGGGCTTGTTTTAAAGCTGAAAATCTAAACTAGAATACAAGACCAAGATCGCAATGCTAGCCAGTATACATCATGAGTTACAATGCTTAGAAACAGGTCCCAAGTGAGAGGTGCATTTATTTGCAGCTTTGTCTGCTGACCTGATTACTAATGTAAATCAGCAGGCTCACATTTCTAGCTGCAACACAACCTGAGATATGCCAGGATAAAGCAGCCCTCTCCTTCAGAAAGCTGTGATTTCAGCCAGCCTGAAGTAGGAGGAAAAGGAGGGGAGCAGTGAGAGACATGCTGACAGGTTGCAGCAAGAAAGAGAGACGCACAGATACTTCTCTGTCCTTATCTTCCATGAAGGGAGAGGGGGAGGAATCTGTGTATGTTATCAATCCCCCTTCCCCCATCAATCAGAGAGCATACTTGCTCTTTGACTGTCACATATGGGAGTCTTTTTATTTTTAAAAGGAGTAAGAAGATCAGCACTTGCTCATCTAATCTCCCCTCTAAGCCTAATTGGGCCGATTATTGCTGTTATTACCCAGACATTTACATAGCACCAAAAATGCTACACAAACTCGCCACAAACATCCATAAAGTTTACATTTGACACTATTCCTATCCTGTCCATACCCAATCCTTAAAGTAAAATACGCAGAATGTTTCTTTAGTGATACCCATTACATGCTACAGTAACAGCCTATGTTCACATCACTGATGAAAATCCAGTTTTCTGTAACAGCATAAGAAATGAAAACTGAAATCAACACATCCAGAATATGCTGGATACCACTGGTGCCCTGCAGATTTCATTAACTATAATTGGTTTTCTGATATGAATTATGGCATTCTGGCAGACAAAGTAGCACTGCATGCAGTCAATTCTTTTTTTTTATAACTGTAAGGTGAATATTATTTCCAAGTGTGAACAATTACATATAAATACGGAATGACCATGTTACTACTTTTTTACAAAAAGACCTGAGAATTTCAAGGCAGGGATGATTTCTTATTGTTTCTGCAAATGCCTGTGCTCCTTCGTCACCAATACGATTTCCCCACATTCTGCAAATACAAAATACTTGAATGATGTGATTGCAGTAAAACAGAAGAATGGTATTTTTTTCACAATAGTGGCTCATACACTTAAAAGGGTTGTCTGAAACCCTATCCACAGAAATGCTCTACTCAAGAGTAAAAAGCAGAGTAAATCCTAAAGGACTCCCAGGAGGCAACAAGAGGCAGCAGTCCCTATTACATTGCCATAAACATTGATAGACAACCTATATACATACTAATACAGGGAGAGCTGTAATTCACTGTGTGCGGGTGGGATAATCACGAGTCTCACTGTCTATCCTTGGAGTCCTCATCTATACTCAATGTTCTTTATGCACTACAGTAGGCTGTGCCTTTCAGACTTATGATTTTATTTAGCTTTTTTTTTTTTTTTTGCTGTAGTTTGATAAAAGCCTCATTGGCCGAAATGTCACGATTTGTTAAGCCGCCTTTCAATAAATTTGAATTGCACAAGTTCCATTTCGTGCTGGAGTGTTTCCTATTGTATACTAACGGGGTAGGAACCCTATTCCTAGCACACCAAGTGGATTCACACAAGGTCACGAAACAGTTGTCCTTGGAGTCCTGTCAGGTTTTACTATGCTTTTTACTTAGAAATTCTGCTAAAAATCATATGCAGAAATCAACTGACATAATGATATAATTCTGATTTCTTGCAGCTACCACTAAAGGGAGCTTACCGTATACAGTACTGTGTTATTAATGAGTTGAAAGTACAAACAGTATGTAATAAGTTCCAATGTTCCCCTTAGTGTTTAAGGCAGAACTCAACCTTACAAGAGAGCTGGGCACTCTTTGATCTAATATTGATGACCTATCCTGAGGATAGGTTATCAATATCTAGAACGTGGAAAACAATTTCAATACATTTGCTACAAGATAAGCACAAAAAATGTTGGTGAGGGAGAATGAGCTATGAACCTGAAAATTGGTGGGGGACCATCAGCTATAAACCTGACTGATTCTCTAATTAGAGGAGCAACACCCTCATCTGTCTTTGGAGTAACTCACAGATTTCTAGAAGTAGAAATTAATAGCAAAAGTAATTCATAAAGATATAAAACTGAAAAGTATTTTTCAGAAATCGTTTTATGGCAAAGTTTTACTTACCCCACTTCATAAATGTGGGTGCTCGTCTGTAAGGCTTCTGCAATTTGTCTTCCACCCACACCGGTAAACTTATTGTATCCCAACCTGCACAAACAGCAAATTATAATACAAAGGATTAAAGAAATTACAGATAATAATTCCATATGCCCTAGAATAAAACTCATAAACACGAGTCTCTAACATCCATCAGCTCCATGATCTTGTCATGGAGGAGTGGAAAAGGATTCCAGTGGCAACCTGTGAAGCTCTAGTGAACTCCGTGCCCAAGAGAGTTAAGGCAGTTCTGGAAAATAATGGTGGCCACACAAAATATTGACACTGTGGGCACAATTTGGCCATTTTCACTCAGGGGTGTACTTACTTTTGTTGCCAGCGGTTTAGACATTAATGGCTGTGTGATTTTGAGTTATTTTGAGGGCACACAAAATTTACACGGTTATACATGCTGTACACTGACTACTTTACATTGTATCAAAGTGTCATATCTTCAGTGTTGTCCCATGAAAATATATAATAAAATATTGACAAAAATGTGAGGAGTGTACTCTCTTTTGTGAGATACTGTATGTATAATGTATGAATGGCTGCATTATATAGAGGTCAAATGGTGCAATGGCCACCAGAATCCCTAATTTTAAAGTGAATGTGACCCAGTTGTTAAAATGAATATCAATAATGTTAAAAGGTATTAAAATCGGTATTTGAGCAGCTCTAGCAGGGCCAGACACTGGAGTACATTACATACGAGCACCAATGATCTGTCCTTAGTTTAGATACTCGCTGTCTCAGCAAGGGGCAGGGTGCTAACCACAAAAGCAGTACTCTGTCCCACAACAGTTTCCTTCTGAACTGTGATTAACTGGTGATATAATAACGACTTATGACCTAAGATAGAGAAATACGCCATCATTATCAAGACATTGTGGGAGTCAATTACTAACAGAAATTCACCTATTTTTGGCGTTTTTCTGGCGCAGATTGCGGCCCAAAGATTATTTGCACTGCAATCTGCGACTTTTCCCTGCTCACGCCAGGTCTAAAAAGTGGGCGCGGCGGGGGCGGACCAGCAAGCCTGTCTCATTCATTATTTTCTACACCTGTTTTAGGCGTAGAAAACGGTCTAAATTTAGCCAAGGTAGCTGGCGTAGATTTAGACCGGTGGTGGATGCGCCGAAGTTATGTAGTCATTTTAGTTTTTTTGTATGTAGTGGGAATCTGGGGAAATTTCCAATTAGGGTGGAATTGGAAAAAAACGCATTTTTGACGTTGTTTTAGGGGTTTCATTTTTATTGTGTTTCCTATGCAGTGTAAAATGAAATGCTAACTTCATTCTGGCAGTAAGGATACATTAATACCAAATGTATAAAATCTTTCTTGTGTTTTCATACTGAAAATAGAAAACTTTGAAAAAAATATTTTTTATTCTTTGCATTGCCATATTCTAACCCCCATAACTTTTTTATATTTACATCTATTTACACCTTTGGACCAGTAGAAATAAACCCCCCTATAGTACCCCCAGTAGTAGTAGGGCCCCCTATAGTGCTGTCTGTAATTATAATGCTCCCTATAATGCCCTATTAGTTACAAATTCCCCTGAATAGGGCCCCCCATATTTATAATGCCCCAGCAGTGCCCCCAGTATTTATAAAGCCCCCCTTTAGTTGACCTAGAATTTTAAAGGCCCCCTGTAGAGTAGCCCTCAGTAATGGTTCTAGTATTTATAATGGCCCCCTTTGTAGTAATGATGCCCATACATTGCTAGGACTGGAAAGGAAGAGGTTTGTTTGCGGAATAACATGTCAGCGGACGTGCAGAAACCAGGGAACAGCAACAAAGGGAACAACTTCCTATGGGCAAGTAATCTTTCCATAAGTAATCCCACATAGTAATTTTGAAAAATGTCAAAGAAATCCCCTTTAGCATATAACTTTGCTTGGATACACTAAATTTAGGGCTCCAACACTGTGTGCACAGTGCCTTATTTGTAGAGCTGCTGACATGACATGTGTTCCATTATGGCAGACACAGCCAACGTCTTATAAAGCAAATACTAGTGAGCGATTCCATTACAGAAGGGCTCACTAGTATCCAGGAGGTGGGCGAGTCAAGCACTGCTAGCACTGTACCATTCCTGCACTCACCATCCCTGCTGCTCTTCTCCGGGTCTCCAGGTCCACGCTGCACTGTCCTTACTGTGTATAGCGTCAGGACGTAATGTGTGTACTATTACCTGACGTTGTACACAGTCAGGTCACAGTTCAGTACGGACCCAGAGACCAGGGAACGCAACTGGAGGAGAGACCACTGGACTAGGTAAGTGAATTCATTTATTTTGGGTCTGATATGAGATCTGATGGGGGTCTAACATGGAGGTCTAAATGGAATCTGACATGAAGGTTTAAAGGGGTCTGAAATGGGAGTCTGACGTGTAGATCTAAAGGGGGTCTGATCTGAGGACTGAAATAGGGGTCTGACATGGAGGTCTAAAGGGGGTCTGTTATGGAGTCTGGCATGGAGGTCTAAAGGGGGTATGATCAGAGGTCTAATATAGGGGTCTGATGGGGGTCTAACATGGAGGTCTAAAGGGGGTCTGATCTGAATAGCTAGTTCTACTACTGGGGCCAGAAAAAAATTGTCATGCACAAGACTGGTATCTGTATTTTGAGGATCTGAGGTTCTGACTTCCTTGTACATGTTATGTATGTACATGAGTTATCAGTAAGTGAGAGCATTCACTGTGTAAGTGTGTATACATAGCAGTGAGTCACTCATAACACCTCCCCCGTGAACAATGAAATAAAAAAGCAGAGATTTAAATGTATAAATTACACATTTTGCTGAATCTTTTCCCACGAAACTATTGGGGTCATGTATGGTGTAAAGTAGAAACATGGCTGCTTTCTTCCAAGATCAGCACCACATTTGTCCATGGATTGTGTGTGGTACTGCAGCTTAGCTTCATTAAAGTGAATGGGGCTGAGCTGTAATGCCACACACAAACTGTGGACAGATGTGATGATGTTTTTGGAAGAAAGGAACCATATTCTTCTAGTCCTGGAGAACAGCTTTAAATCACATATAATAAAATTACATATAACAGTCACTTATACTGTAGCATGTTAACATTTAAAACAAAAGCTGATGTATGTATCCCTTTAAGAGATTTTGGCTAATGGCCAAAAAATACAAATAATGCATATAATACGCTGCATACTCACATCACGTGGTGTAACAAGGGGCATTCTCGAATGATTTGTGCCACATATTTGGCTCCAAAGTCTGTTATCAGATTTTTGTACAAGCTACAAAAACACAAAAAAAGTTTCTTATTTTTGTGTTTCTATGTATATAAGCCATTCAGTCGTAACATTAAAACCACTTGCCTAATATTGTGTATGACCCCTCATGTCACTAAAACAGTTCTGAGCCAATGAGGCAAGGACTCCACAAGACCTCTGATGATGTTCTGTGGAGTCTCAAACTAAGATATTAAAGGGTTTGCATCATCTCAGACATTGGGGGCATATTGCTAGGATATGTTCCCAGTGTGTAATAGGTGTGGGTCCCACTTCTGGGACCTGCACCTATCTTTATATTGGGGCCCGCAGAGTGAAGGAGGGCGCACTGCGCTTGTGCAGCCACCCTCCATTCATTTCTATGAGACTGCTGAAAATAATTGAGTGCGATGCTCGGCCATTTTCGGCGCTCCCATAGGAATGAATGGGACGGCCCGGCATGTGCGGTACTCCCTTCTTTACTTTGCAGGCTCCGTTATAAAGATAGGTGCAGGTCCCAGAGGTGGGATCTGCACCTATCAGACATTGGGGGCATATCCTAATGTCTACCCCCAATGTCTGAGATGCTACAATCCCTTCAAGTTACAGATGCTTTTAAGTCCTCTAAGCTGAGGTCTCCATGGATCAGACTTGTTTTTCTCAGAAATTAAGAGGCCAAGTCAACACTTTAAACTATTTGGCACTTTTCTCAATACCATTTCTATACAATTTTTGCAGTGAATGTCATTGCCATGACGTGGTATATCTGAACTAAAACAATATTTAGGTATGTAGTATGTGTCAATGCAACAGCTACATTAATGCCAAGATCCATTGTTTCCCCACAGAACATTGCCAAAGGCATCACATGGAGCATCTTGGTGCCATTGGTGATGCAAGCTTTAATGCATTGTGTGTCTGACCTCATTTGTATGCATAGCCAGTATTTTTGAGTACATTTTTGAAAGAATGGGTTGTTCTAAAGAGATCACTGAATTCCACTGTGATACTGTAATAGGATGCCACCGTTACAAGAAATTTCTTCCCCCTTAGATATTTCACAATCAATTTTGAGTGGTATTATTCCAAAGTGAGAGTGTTTAGGAACCACAGGCAACTCAGCCACAAAGTAGCAAGCAGACCATTTAAAGTTACAGAGTGCGGTCACTGAGTACTGAGGTATATAGTGCATAAAACTCCACAATGTTCTGCTGACTGAATAAATGCAGATTTCCAAACCTCCTCTGCTTTAACATCAGCACAAAAACTGTGCACCAGGAACTCAATGGCATGGATTTCCATCCCAGAGCAGCTACATGCAAGCCTTACATCACCAAGCACAATGTTAAGCGTTAGACAGAGTGGTGTAAAGCATGCCACAACTGTACACTGGAGCAGTGGGAACATGTTATATGGAGTGAGGAATCACACTTCTTTATCTGCAAGTCTGATGGACGAGTCTGGATTTGGTGAATACCAGGAGAACAATAGCTGCCTGACTGCATTGTGCCAAAAGTAATGTTTGGTAGAGGAGGGATGATGCTATGAAGTTGTTTTTCAAGGGTTGGCTTAGGCCCCTTAATTCACTTTTGTGTGAACAGTTTGGGAAGGCCCTTTTCTGTTCCAGCATGACTGTGCTCCAGTGCATAAATCAAGGTCCGTAAAGGCATGGCTGCAGTGGCGTAACTACAACTGTCCGGGCCCCACAGCAAATTTTAGAATGGGGCCCCCCTCAGCAACTTCTTCGCAACCCCCAACTCGCGCATCCCACACTCCTGTGGCTGGTCAAAACTGCTCTCTCAGATGAGGCCCGGCAGCCGCTCCGTCCGTTTCCTACACGTATATACTATATATAATGTCATTGTATAATACTGTTGAGGGGGCCCTGACAATAAAATCTTTTAGTATTCCTCCTGAGGGGGCCCCTTGTGAGTCTGGGCCCCAAAGCAGCCGCTTCCCCTGCTTCCCCTATAGCTACGCCCCTGCATGGCTGGGTGAACTTGGTGTGGAAAAACTTTACTGCCTTGCATAGACCTGACCTTAACTTCACTGAACACCTTTGGGATGAACTAGAAAGGAGACTGCGAGCCAGACTCTTCCATCCAACACCAACATCAGTGTCTGACCTCCCAAATGTTCTGAATGGGCAAGAATTCCCACATACATACTCCAAAATCTTGTAGAAAGACTACCCAGAAGAGTGGAATTTGTTTTAGTTGGGGGGGCTGACCAACTACATATTAATGCCTATAGATTTAGAATGGGGTGTCATAAAAGCTCCTGTAGGTGTAATGTGGAGGTATCTCAATTTAATTGTCCATATAGTGTATCTACTTTGAACGGGTATTACCAACTGAACATTTATGGCATATGCATAGGATATTAATATCAATAATTGGCACGCAAGACTAAATGATGTTGACTAGTGGTCAACTGATGTTAGTCAATCAATTAACCATTATTCAACAGCATGTAGTCTTGAGTGCCAAAATGGGATATTTATGTCAAATTTTATATTGGTTCTAAGAATCTAGAACCCTTTGTGCACTTGACTACATGTTTATCTATTTTCTGTGCACAGGTGAGCCCATCTATTTGTTAATATCCACGGGATATGTCATAAATGTCTGATAGGTGCAAGTCCCTTCTCGAGAAACTGGCACTGCCTTGCGCAGTCAAGAATGCAGAGGTTGCTGCACATGCATGGCTCTCTCCATTTACTTCTATGGAGCTTTCAAAAATAGCCATGTATGCTTAAAGGCAGGATGCATACTAATGGGACATTTATGGCATATCCTAGAACGCCATTAGGTTTTGACCAAAGTCAAACATTTGGTTCAGTGCAAAAGTAGTCACAAAGTGAAGGGATTGGCACTACAACAATCTAGACACCAAGCTTCTTGATCCATTCATGAACTTGTAAACCACTCAACACATTAACTGGTGGCCCATTAAAAGTTTCCTAAGATACCTGGGTATGACACAGCAAGGTTCCTTAACATTGACTGGTGCAAGGCCATTTTGTGTCCCATGTGACTCTACTTCAAGATGCCTCACCTAATCTCATAATGAAGGTCCTTATATAGTGTGTGAGTATACATAGAATTAACACATATTAATAATTATAATAAAAATACATACAAAAACATCACAACATTCAGTGCCTTGAAAAGAGTCAGACCTCTTGAACTTTTCACATTTTTTCACATTATACCCACAAACTTAAATGTATTTTATTGGAATTTTATGTGATAGACCAACACAAAATAGCAAGTATGATAAATAAAAATCAGAAAAGTGTGGCTTTAATTTGTATCCAGCCCCTGGGACTCTGTTACCCCTAAATTAAATTCAGTGTGACCAATTGCCTTCAGAAGTCACCTAATTAGTAAATAGAGTCCACTTGTGTATAATTTATTCTTAGTACAACTACAGCTGTTCTGTGAAGGCCTCAGAGGTTTGTTAAGGAACATTAGTGATCAAACAACATCATGAAAACCAAGAAACACACCAGACATGTCAGGGATACATTTTTGGAGAAGTGTAAAACACAGTTAGGTTATAAGAAAAATATATCCCAAATATATCCCAAGCAATGAACATCTCACAGTGCACTGTTCAATCCATCATCCAAAAATGGAAAGAGTATGGCACAATTGAAAACCTACTAAGACATAAACTGACAGCTCAGGCAAGGAGAACACTCATTAGAAAAGCAGCCAAGAGGCCCATGGTCACTCTGGAGGAGCTGTGGAGATCCACAGTTCAGGTGGGAGAATCTGTCCACAGAACAACTATTAGTCGTGTACTCCACAAATCTGGCCTTTATGGAAGAGTGGCAAGAAGAAAGCCATTTTTGAAAGCAAGCCATAAGAAGTTCCGTTTGCAGTTTGGCACAAGCCATGTAGGGGATACAGCAAACATGTGGAAGAAGGTGCTCTGGTCAGATGAGACCAAAGTTGAACTTTTTGGCTTAAATGCAACACAATATGTGTGGTAGAAAACTAACACTGAACATCATCCTGAAAACACCATCCCCACCATAAAACATGGCAGTGGCAGCATCATGCTGTGGGGTTGTTTTTCTTCACCAGGGACAGGGAAGTTGGTCAGAGTTGATGCGAAGATGGATGGAGCTAAATACATTGCAATCCTGGAGGAAAACCTGTTAAAGGCTGCAAAAGACTTGAGACTGGGGCTCATCTTCCTTGCGAGGTTTACCTTTCATCAGGACAACGACCATAAAAATACAGCCAGAGCAATAACGGAATGGTTTAGATCATCATGTGTTCAAATGGCCCAGTCAAAGTCCAGACCTAAATCCCATTAAGAATCTGTGGCAAGACTTGAAAATACTTTTTCAAGGCATTGTATGTAAATGTGGAATAGACATATTCACATTGAAAATGCATTCAGTTCATTATGATCATTAAATCCAAGCAGTTCTAATGCTTCAGTACGTATAATCAAGGCCATCTCCTTCTGCAGGAACGTTTCATGTCTCCTATTTACATTTTTAACTCTTAATAAGCCTGCCAATTTAAATTTGATGTTTTACTGTCATGATGTACTCTCACATGTTTAATAAATCACATTGCTCCTTTCCCAGAATTGAAATACTCTCTAAATCTAATAAACATTGATGGTATGGTTTTCCTTATATAATAAATACTGCAAGGACACACTATGCAATATACTACAAAATTCAACTGTCAAGTAATGAATTTCCTCACCCCAAATTTAAGTGGGCTTAGCTTAAAAACTATAACCAGGATCAACTGGTTACAAAAAGATCAACATTTGTGGTTACCATTTGATATTGATCGTCCCAATCATATTTTTCGTTCTGATCCATATTGACTCTTTACTAATTCTTCACGTAAATTTCTGCTATGTTTAAATGAAATAATAGGTTTCTATCTCACTCACTATCTCATACAGATCTAGGTTACTTTAACCCCTTCCCGACCAGCGCCGTACATGTATGGCGCTGCGGGAAGTGACTTCCCGACCAGTGCCGTACTGCTACGGCGCGCTGATCGGGCGGGTGCAGGAGCTGTGCCCGCCCGATTAGCGGTGGGGGTCCGGCCCAGTGCCCAGTAGCCGGACCCCTAATGTATGCACCAGCATCGGTGAAAACACCGATGCCGGTGCATTAACCCTTCATTTGCCGCGGTCAGCGCTGACAGCGGCACATGCGATGCAGGCGGTGGGAAGGGGTTGCCATCGGGTCCCCGCGCTGCTGTGACGGGGACCCGATGGCTGAGATAGCAGCCGGATGCCTTCCTTTGGCATCGGGCTGCTATCTACGGAAGCCTGTGAGATCCAGCCCCCTGGATCTCACAGGCAGTGTGCTGGAAGTGTATTACATTGAGTAATACACTTCCAGCCAATGCATTACAATACAGAAGTATTGTAATGCATTGTAAGGGGATCAGACCCCCAAAAGTGAAAAAAAAGTGTAAAATAAGAAAGAAAAAAATAAAGTTTTACAAAAAAAAGTTTCAAGTCCCCCCCCCAAAAAAAGCATCATTTTTACAAAATAATATAAAAAAATTGTAAAAAATAGTGAAAAAAAATAGACATATTAGGTATCGCCGCGTCCGTATTGACCGGCTCTATAAAAATAGCACATGATCCACCCCGTCAGGTGCACGCAGTAAAAAAAAAAAAAAAAAAACGTGCCAAAACAGACATTTTTTGGTCACCATCCCTTACAAAAAGTGTAATAGCAGGTGATCAAAAAAGCATATGTACCCCAAAATGGTACCAATCAAACCGTCATCTTGTCCCGCAAAAAATGAGACCCTACCTAAGACAATCGCCTGAAAAATAAAACAAATATGGCTCTCAGAAAATGGCAACACAAAAAATATTTTATTTTGCTCAAAAATGTATCTAATGTGTAAAACATTCCAAAAATAAAAATTATACACATATTGGGTATCGCTGCGTTCATAACAACCTTCTCTATAAAAATACTGCATGAGATGGCCCCCCAGGCGAATGCTGTAAATTTTTTTTAAAAAAAACTAAGCCAAAACAGACATTTTTTTTCACTTTTGCCTCACAAAAAGTGTAATAGCAGGCGATCAAAAAGGTGTATTTACCCCCAAATGGTACCAATCAAACCGTCATCTTGTCCTGCAAAAACGATACCCTACCTGAGACAATCGCCTGAAAACTTAAAAAAATATGGCTCTTTAAAATTGGCAACACAAAATAATGATTTTATTCTGTTCAAAAAATAAATCTAATGTGTAAAACTATCCAAAAATAAAAAAGTTAGACATATTGGGTATCGTCGCGTCCATAACAACTTGCTCTATAAAAATATTGCATGAGATGGCCCCCCGGATGAATGCTGCAAAAAAAAAAAAAAAACTATGCCAAAACAGACATTTTTTTCCCTTTTGCCTCACAAAAAGTGTAATAGCAGGTGTTACCCCAAAATGGTACCAATCAAACCATCATCTTGTCCTGCAAAAACGATACCCTACCTGAGACAATCGCCTGAAAACTTAAAAAAATATGGCTCTTTGAAAATGGCAACACAAAATAATGATTTTATTCTGTTCAAAAAATAAATCTAATGTGTAAAACTATCCAAAAATAAAAAAGTTAAACATATTGGGTATTGTCGCATCCGTAACAACCTGCTCTATAAAAATATTACATGAGATAGCCCCCCAGGTGAATGTTGTAAAAAAAATAAAAAAAAACCATGCCAAAACAGCTATTTTTTTCACCTTGACTCACAAAAACTGTAATACCAAGAGATCAAAAAGTCTTATGTACCCCAAAATGGTACCAATCAAACCGTCATCTTGTCCCGCAAAAAAATGAGCCCCCACATAATAACATAATAACATAATAACTCAAAAAATTAAAAATCAATGGCACCCGCAAACCAATCCATCAAAATCTGTTCTGCAAAATCCATATGGCGCTCCTTCTGTTTTGAGTCCTGCCATGTGCCCCCACACCAGTTTACCACCACATATGGGGTGTTGCCGTATTCAGGAGAAAATGGGTAACAAATTATGGGGTGCTTTTCTCCTGTTACCTCTTGTGAAAATGAAAAATTTGGGGCTAAACAAACATTTTATTGGAAGAAATGAAACTTTTCATTTTCACAGCCAAGTGTTTCCAAATTCCGTAAAACGGGTCAAAGTGGCCAGTACCCCCCTTAATATATTCTTTGAAGGGTGTAGTTTCCAAAATGGGGTCACTTTATGAGGGTTTCCACTGAAGGGGTACGTCAGGGTATCTTAATTACAAAATGGTGCCTAAAAACTATTCTAGCAAAATCTGCCTCCAAAATCCGTATGGCGCACCTTTCCTTCTGACCACTGCCACAAACCCATAGAGACGTTTACCACCACATATGGGGTATTTCTGTAAACTGCAGAATCAGAGTAATGTATATTGAGGTTTAGTTTGCTGTTAACCCTTGCTGTGTTGCAAGAAAAAAATTATTAACATGAATAATCTACCAAAAAAGTGACATTTTGAAATTTCACCTCCATTTTCCTTTAATTCTTGTGGAACACCTCAAGGGTTAACAAAGTTTGTAACAGCAGTTTTTTATAACTTGAGGGGTGTAGTTTCTAAAATGAGGTCATTTATGGGGGGTTTCATTATGTAAGCCCCTCAAAATCACTTTATATCTGAATTGGTGCTTAAAAAAAATGGTTTTGGAAAATTTGGTGAAAATTTGAAAAATGGCTTCTAAACTTCTAAGCCCTCCAACGTCCTAAAAAAGTAAAATGACATTTACAAAATTATGCCAACATAAAGTAGACATATGGGGAATGTAAAATAATAACTATTTTTGGAGGTATTACTGTGTATTTTGAAAGTAGAGAAATTGAAATTTGGAAATTTGCAAATTTTTCCAAATTTTTGGTAAATTTGGTATTTTTTCATAAATAAGGGTGAAATATATTGACTCAAATTTATGACTGTCATGAAGTACAATGTGTCACAAGAAAACAATCTCAGAATGGCCTGGATAAGTAAAAGCGTTCCAAAGTTATTACCACATAAAGTGACACATGTCAGATTTGCAAAAAATGGCCCGGTCAGGAAGGTGAAAACAGGCCTGGGGTTGAAGGGGTTAAATTATATGTCAAAGGCTTGTAATGACACGTGTCAACATCTCCAAAATGAAAAAAACATCTTCTCGCTCGGTCTTTTGATTTGTATATAATAAATCCTTTCTTTCATATCTGTATAACCTATTGCAGTGGTCCCCAACCACTGGTCCGCAGCCCAGGACCGGGCCCTGGATGGATATTTGCCAGTCCGCGGCAATCAGGGCCCTGGTCACAAGTGGAGGGTGGCAGCAGCAGGGAACAGGGAGACGAGCGCTTCTATTGTGGAAGCACTCATCTCTATATTCATCTGTATCGCCGTCAGGACAGCGATACAGATGCCTGTGCTGTGGCGGAGCAGGGGAGGGAGAGTCCAGAGGCCAGCTCAGGCGGAGGAATAACGTCATTGCGCCGCCTGAGCTGTACAGCTCAGACAAGGCAAGACACAGGCTGGAAGAGGCCTACATCGCATCCCTTAAAGAGGTAAGTATAAGAGGTTTTTTTTTTTGGTACAATACAGGAGAGGCGCTGTGGGGGCACTTCTTACTGGCACATGATATGGGGGCACTTCTTACTGGCACATTATTGAGGGGACTTCTTACTGGCACATTACTGGGGGTACTATGGGTGCACTTCTTATTGGTACATTATTGGGGGCACTATGGGGGTACTTCTTACTGGTACATTATTGGGGGGCACTGTGCGGGCATTTCTTACTGGCACATTATTGGGGGGCATCTATGGGGGCACTTCATACTGGCACATTATTGGGGGAACTTCTTATTGGTACATTATTGGGGGCATCTACGGGGGCACTTCTTATTGGTACATTGGGAGGCACTGATGGGGCATCTATGGGGGCACGTCTTACTGGCACATTATTGAGGGCACTATGGGGGCACTTCTTACTGGCACATTATTGGGTGGCACTATGGGGGCATCTACTGAGGCTACAAAAAAGGGGTATTTTATATGGGGGGCTCTTTATAGGGGCATTTTATGTTATATTTATATATTTTAAAATACACCTTGCGTGAATCAGTCAGCACCAACCAGCACTGTAAGCCGCACACAGGAACCTTGCTGTTTTATACCCGTGTGTCTGTGGAAACTTTTAATTAATTCAACTCAATAAAATAAGTTACATTTTATTGATGAGTGCCATACGGACATTTGTCTTTTTCATTCTACTGGATGCCCTTTATGAACCAGTTGGTTGACAGCACCATTCGAAATGAAAAATCAGGGCAGTAACCACAGCGTTTTTTAAAATCTGTCGAGTGAACATACCCTAGAGCGTATATCCCATTTGTCTGTTACAGGTGTCGTTGTAACAATATCATCAATGTTATTCACCTGACCTGTCATTTATTTTAATGTTATGGCAGATAAGTGTACGGTCATCCACAACTGCCAACATATGTTGTTTTTAGAGAGGAGGGAGCAGTGGGTGGAGCAGATGGTCAGGGAATGGTTAAGCAGACCCAGTTCTCGTTGCATCAACTTCTCCACAAAAGGAAACGTATTTGGTGGAATAAAGCCTTTTTGGAACGCTACCTTCAGAGGGGATTGATCCCCTGTGGCCTTAGGATTCAAGTTTATCCGTCTTTTCCGATCACAGACGATACTTTTGTAGCTAAATGGGAGGAAGTGTGTAATAACAGCTCTTTTAAGTTTATGGAACTACTTATAGGGTTGAATAAAAGATCTTTGGAACAAATTGACTTAGAGATTGAGCAACTTCAGTCAATTCTGTTGAAAGAACAAAATGCTGACATGGCGAAAGTGTTTAATGAAGAGATGGAGAAGAAATTCACCATCTGGGAGAAAGAGATTCAGGGGGTGAAAACCAAGAAATTTACAAGGGATATGAATGACATGACACAAAACCGAGTGTATAGATGGAGAAAGAAGGAAAGAGGACACAACTTGAGTAGATCTTCATCAGTCTCCTCTCTATCCTCACAAGGAGACTTGGAAACAAACATGTCCTACAACACTCGTTTTAACCGTGGGAAAAGAAAGATGGAACAAAATCAAGGTGTGGGAAGAGAACACAACCTGAGCGTCAAGAAAAACGAAATCAACGCGATAATCTCAAGGTAATAAATCGGAACACACTTTGTCTGAAATAGATTTGTCAGTTCTAGAGAAAGGTTTGAATTACGCACCATGCTCTTCCTTTGATCCCTTTCTAGCGGTAAAGGATCTGCAGATCTTTGGTCGATCCCTTCTTATGAAACGTTGGCATCATAAAGAACAGGACATAGATCTTTTTCATACTGATGAGGAACGACACACCCTACGTATTCTTAACGAACTTTTGAGTGAACAGGAAGGTAAGTCTTCGTGTGATGTCCCTACATGTATAAGGACAAAGTCAAAGAGATTTCCTCCCCTTTCTTTGTGTCCTACGATAGATGTCTTCATTAAATTAGTATCAAAAGATCTTGAACAGATTCCTACCAGGATCCACCGCGATAATCTGACCCCCATACAGAGGCAAAGTTTGAAAAAACTTAAGAATCTGCCAGATGTTATCTACAAACCGGCGGATAAAGGTGGTAATCTAGTTATATGGCCACGACAAATGTACTTGAGGGAAGCATACCACCAGTTAGGTGATAAATTATGTTACAAGAAACTGACATATAATCCTCTCTTCAGCTATAGGACTGAACTTGTAAATATTTTAAAATCTGCATTGGACAAGAACATCATCTCTAAACAATTACATCAAGCATTGATGGTGGAGGAACCTACAATTTCAACATTATACTTGCTACCTAAGATCCACAAAAATTCTGAAATACCTCCAGGTAGGCCTATTATTTCGGGGAGAGGCAATCTAGCTGAAAATATCTGTAAGTTTTTGGATGCCCACTTGAAGCCTCTGGTGGAGACACTCCCATCATATATAAGGGACACATCGGATCTTTTAAAAAAATTGGAGGGTATCACCTTGGAGGAAGATACCCTGCTTGTTACATGTGACATAGAGTCCCTTTATATGAGCATCAGGCATATGGATGGGATACATGCGGTAAAATTCTTCCTTGATACAAGTAATCACGGTTCAGAGTTTACATCCTTTCTGTTACAGTTGTTGAATTTTGTGTTGACGAAGAATTTTTTTACTTTTAATGGGTCCTTCTTCCTGCAGCTCCAGGGGACAGCGATGGGGGCGGCTTGTGCGCCCTCTTACGCTAATTTGTTCCTGGGGCTGTGGGAGAGGGACTTATTCATTCTGGATCATGACGTCATCATGGACCGCGCCATTTTTTGGGCGCGGTACATTGATGACGTCTTTTTGATCTGGCATGGCAATGAAGTGCAATTGAAAGATTTTTTTGCTATATTGAATTGTAACTCTCGGAACATCAGACTAACATATTTGTTTGATAAAAATAGAATTGACTTCTTGGATGTAACCTTATACCGGGATTCAACAGGGAACATACAGACAGATGTATATAGAAAGAATACTGCCGTGAATGCATACTTGCATGCATCATCTTCTCATCCGAAAAAGACCATCAATGCGATTTCCATTGGACAATTTTTACGAATTAGGAGGATATGTTCGGATGACATGTCCTCTGAAAGACAGGCCACCGATTTACGTGAGCGGTTCCTGAAGAGGGGCTATAGCCATAGATCAATAAAAAGGGCATATTATTGTGCGAAATATAACACTAGACAAGAACTTTTGACACCTAAACATATAAAGACCACTGATGAGAAGGTACGTTTCATTACCACATACCACTCAAGATGGGAACAAATAAGAGATATAATTAAACGTCATTGGCCTATTTTGCTGACGAAACCAATCCTGGCACAATATGTCACTCCATATCCCTCAATTACTGCACGGAGGGCAAACACCCTGCGGAATAATTTGGTACAGAGTTATCTACCACCGCGGGAACAAAAGATCTTCCACTCATTGATAAATAAGCCATATCCGGGATTTGTACCATGTGGAAGGTGTGTGGCATGTCCAAATATGGAAAGGGCTTCCACTTTTACAGATTCAAGTGGAACTGAATGTTTTCGGATTAGACAACATATCACCTGTTCGACTACAATGGTGGTCTACTATGCAACATGTACCTGTCCGAAGATCTATATAGGCCTGACTACATGAGAACTAAAGACCCGAACAAGGGAACATGTAAGAGACATCATAGCAGCTCGAGACATTGAAAATGATGCAGACCTGAAGCCAATACCGAAACATTTTAAGAAGGTCCATGGGTGTAATCCAAGGATGTTTAAGGTAAAGGGAATCGAATGTCTCATTACTAACTTGAGAGGTGGCAATTTGGCAAAAAGATTGGCCCAGAAAGAATGTAGGTGGATTTGGACCCTTGGCACAATGCGTCCCAATGGCCTGAACGAGAACTTGGGTTTCACTTCATTTCTTTGAACACTGCTCCACGACTGTGGACAATTATATATATATATATATATATATATATATATATATATATATATATATATGTTTTCTGTAGGTTTTAGATGTTTTTATCTAACTATTAATTTTCTTTTTCTTCTTCCTTCTAGATACTTAGTGTTATTTAATCCCTGAACTGAGATCCAGATCCTGAAATGGACTCTGAGATAGATATTGGAAAAGGATAGCTCTCCATGTATCTGATCAACATCAGTGATGCTTCTATGTACTTATGCACTTTTGATAACAATAATAATGTTTATGGTGTTTACAAAGCTGTACATGTATTATTTTATTATTTACATTGTAGTGGTATAATTATTGTAGCACACTTGCACTTTTTATGTACACACAATTCACGGATTTTCACTCTTCAAGGTTTTTTTCATTACTAGTAACACATATATGCATATTCGTATGCATGTCTGTGTACTTTTTTTTTTCTATGTAATTTTTTCTATGTATTTTTTCACATTTTTTGTTTTTATTTTTTTCACAGCATTCACTCACCATTTTCACACATTTTTCATCCATCACCACTTTTTTCATCACCATCCATTCACAATCGTTTTTTTTTCTTCATTATTTAATCTTTATGAATTATACATAGCTGCACGTAACATATATGAATTTTTATGTACTTTTGCGAATTTTTATCTATGTATTTTTTCATAAAAAATCACTCAATATAATCACCAAAAATCATAATATTCATTTATTTTCACAATTATGTATTAGTATGTTGAGATTTCATGATGAAATGATGAGGCACTATTATTCTTCTTATTATTTATTTATCATTTATATATTGTCTAATGTTTCTTGATATCATGGAGGTTTTGATTAAATAGAGGCATGTATATTTATATATTGATCACCAGAGGGCGCCCTCAATACTCCAGTATAGGAGGTTAGTACGTGACGGGCAGGCAAGTTCGCGATACCCACATCAGGCGTCTTGACGTCACAGCGGGGATCACGTGATACGTGATCTCGTCAGCGTAGTGGCGTGACTCCTGAATGTGGGGAAGCGGGCACATCACAGGTTGCCGCCCGCTGTCTAACGAATAGGAAGAGGTGATCATGATCTTTCTAATTGCTGATTTAAAATGGTGTCGGCTGATTGGCTGACTCTCTGTTCTAGGGATGATAAATGATCTGTTCCACAGTGATGGCATTACCCCCTGGACGAAGGCTCGCCGAAAAGCGCGTCGGGGTAGCGCCATCCCTGGGTCATTTGGTTACCGCACACAGGTCAGTTCGGGTTGGATCTCTGTTGAGACAATACTCTAATGATTTATTGGTAGTGCTGTGTGGATTCATGGTTATATACAGGCTCACATGTGTATGCTAGGATTTTTATATTATACACTATGCAAGGATATAGCTTGTGACTATATATATCGATATATATCGGTTTATTTTGTGACCGAGGGATGGCACTCTTTTTCCCATTGCTTCTTTCTTCTCTCTTTATATCGACATTTTAACTATTATTATTATTATTATTATTTTTATGATATACTTTAATAAAGACTATTTTGTGATATAATATGTACACGGTTACTCTTTTTTTGTCTACCTTGTAGACCTAGTTTTCTATTTTCTCTTCAAGAGTGTGTACACATTGATAATAATCAGTAGCAGCCATTTGCACAGGCTTGATATATAGAGACTTTATGATAGGCTGTCCAACTGTGGGTTGATTTGGGATGATTTGTATATATTTTTTGCCAACATATTAAAGTACATATTAAATTAATACTGAAGGAGTCTGTATATTCTCGCCAGGTTTCAGTGAGTCTCTTCTGGGTATGTTGGCTTCTTACCACAAAATGGAATCTAGATTGCAAACCCCAAAAGAGAGAAGGACTGACTGAGTGATAATATCTGTACTGCACTGAGGAATATAAGTAAAATAAATAAAAATGTAATGTATATGTAACAACCCCACATTCCATTGCAGAATCTGCACATGAACCCCAAGGTAAGGTTTGAAATATTAATACTTGCCCAAGAAACTTGATGATCCTATACTTGGTTAACTCTTCAGCCAAGACTTTGACACCTTCATCTGTGATCTGATTCACACTTAATCTGCAATCCAAGCATAACAAAGATGTTAAAATTATTTATTTAGTCATATGGGTGTTGTACAAACAAACTGACACAGTATATGACTTCAAAAGGTTAAATGAGATTTCCTTCCAGATTTCTATCCTCATGGAATCCCATCAGTGGGAGTGATACCTGGTGGGGCAGCTGCAGTTGCTAGATGCAGCACATTACCCCCGAAAAAGTGCAGGGGTACAGGGGTAAGTCAGTCATGAAAGGGACACTCACCCTACAAACTCTCCCTGTCCTATGAAGCCCTACCTAAAATGGAATAGTGACCCCGATAAGGGTGATCCCATAGAAACCACCAAGTCAACATCAGTTGTTCAAAGAAAAGTTGTAGTGCCAAACGACACTAAAAAAATAGTATAGGTGTTCAGGTATAATAGTATAAATCACACATGCAAATGTTAGACGTTTAGGTATAAAATTTAAACCACATATGCAGATGTAGCAAAATGCCTGTACATTATTATAATACACAGAAAGCCAGATAGATCTCAAACCAAATAGCTCAAAAGTCCCAGATAAAGTAAAGTAATAAAGATCAGATTTATAGATGTACATAGGACTGATATGTTGTAAATATCACACAATTCATAAGGGGTCAGATAACCTCCATACGAAGTGGCCTGCTAGTCCCAGTGCATTCCCTGCAACATTCAGGTTACAGTTAGTGATGAGCGAGCTGAAGCGGCAATATTCGGGATTCGCGCCAATCAGCATCAAAGGGAAGCCTGTGGGAACGCCTGCTGTGATGTAACATCCCCTATACCTCCCCAGCAGTGATTGGCTGGCAGTGACATGTGACCTAAATTTGCATAAGGTAGGGACCTGCAGCGTCAGTCTCATTGTGCTTTTGGGAAGGAGAAGAGACATACAGAGACAGTGTTAGCTCGTGTAGTGTGTGCAGCAAGCAGATAGGACTTACGATAGGAAGCCTCAACAGTCTTTTTAAAGACTATTTATACTCTGAAAAACAGTATACAGTATATACTGTAAGCCTGTATTCTGTGTAGGAATAGGAAGCCACAATAGTCTTTTAAAAACCAATTGATTCTCTGAAGAAAACTATACAGTATATGCTGTAAGCCTGCATTCTGTGCAGAGCTGTGCCTGGTACACCTTGTCCAGCCACATAGATCAAACTATACATATCTAAACAGATATATTCCTGTGCATGACTGTGCAGTGACTAGTAAATACATTTCATCAGCGTGCTATATACCTCAGAGTCTATAGATACCGTATTGATCTGTGGATTCCCGTTTTATTTGCGCAAACTGCGTACATCTTTTTTTGGATAGGTCTGAAAATAATCGTACCTGCATATCTATCTACATTGTCCGTTTAATTTCACTGATCCGTAATACATGGTGCAGTGACTAGTGAATACATTTCATCAGCCTGCTATATACCTCAGAGTCTATAGATTCCGTATTGATCTGTAGATTCCAGTTTTATTTGCGCAAACTGCGTACATCTTTTTTTGGATAGGTCTGAAAATAATCGTACCTGCATATCTATCTACATTGTCCGTTTAATTTCACTGATCCGTAATACACGGTGCAGTGACTAGTGAATACATTTCATCAGCCTGCTATATACCTCAGAGTCTATAGATACCGTATTGATCTGTGGATTCCCGTTTTATTTGCGCAAACTGCGTACATCTTTTTTTGGATAGGTCTGAAAATAATCATACCTGCATATCTATCTACATTGTCCGTTTAATTTCACTGATCCGTAATACACGGTGCAGTGACTAGTGAATACATTTCATCAGCCTGCTATATACCTCAGAGTCTATAGATACCGTATTGATCTGTGGATTCCCGTTTTATTTGCGGAAACTGCGTACATCTTTTTTTGGATAGGTCTGAAAATAATCGTACCTGCATATCTATCTACATTGTCCGTTTAATTTCACTGATCCGTAATACACGGTGCAGTGACTAGTGAATACATTTCATCAGCCTGCTATATACCTCAGAGTCTATAGATACCGTATTGATCCTTTACAATTATAATAATATAATACTGCTACTGTGCACATGGAGAACCCCAGGGTCAGGGGGAGAGGGGGAATAGCTGGGAGAGGTGGTCGTGGAGGGAGAGGTGGGAATCGTGGTGGTGCAGTGGTCAGCGGTGATGACCGTGGTGTGCGTGGTGACACAGTGCCGGCTGCTGTGGGTACAGTGGAAACACGTAAGGTCAGGGTGCCTGGTCAACTCCAGAAGTTGGTAGGGCAGCGTCCTACAACTCTGACAGACCCCAAACAACAACAGGAGGTGGTTCAGTGGATTGCAGAGAGCACGTCCAGCCACGTTTCGTCTGCCCCCTCATCCAGCCAGCCAGGGTGTCTGTCCTCCAACTCGCCCTCCTTCTCCCCAGCCAGAACCCTCTAGGGGTATATCCCACGGACAAAATTTATCCATGGAACTCTTCAGCCACCACTTCCCTGATGTGCCAGTGGACGAGCTGCTATGCCCTGATTCTCAGGACCTTTTGCAGTCTCCGGGTTATAAGAGTGGGGAGTTAGCAGTGGCGTCTGAGGAGCTGGTGGAAGATGACGACGAGACACTGTTGTTGGAGGTAGTTGTCAGGGACGTCACTGTGGAGTCTGAGGAAGACCTGGGGGATGATGAGGGGACAGATCCTACTTGGGTGGATGAGGCAACTGGAGGCAGTGGTTCAGACTGTGAGACGACATCAGCACCACAAGCTGTTGAGAGAGCCAGAGGGCTGCGACAAGGGAGAAGCCAGGGCCGAGTCACTACTTCCCCAAGTGCTCCTAGAGGTCACGCTCCAGCCCGTACTATGCGCCACTCCTTAGTTTGGGAGTACTTTAAGGATGATGAGGCCGATCCTCGTTTGGCGGTGTGCAAGCTGTGCCACACGTCAATGAGCAGGGGTTCAAAACGCAACAACCTGACCACTAGTAGCCTGCGCAAACATTTGGAGAGAAAACACCCCACCAAATGGTTTGCACTTCTGTCAGCTGGTGACGTTGACACAGTTAGTCCAGCAACTGTGTCTCGTCCAAGCCAGGACATTGCAGGCTCCAGCCCCGAAAGGACCCCTCCAGCTCCATTTCCCTCCCTCTCCTCCACTCATGTGTCCCAGTGCGGCGTTCAACTGTCTCTACCGCAGACATTTGAACGCAAGCGCAAGTACGCAGCCACCCACCCCCATGCGCAAGCTCTAAATGTGAACATCGCCAAGCTGATTAGTTTGGAAATGTTGCCGTACAGGCTTGTGGAGACAGAATCCTTCCGCAACCTTATGGAGGCAGCAGCCCCCCGTTACTCTGTCCCTAGCCGACACTATTTTGCCCAATGTGCCGTCCCCGCCCTGCACCGGCATGTGTCTGAGAACATCGTCCACGCTCTCAAAAACGTGGTTTGTGGTAAAGTCCACATGACCACAGATACGTGGACGAGTACCGGTGGCCAGGGACATTACATCTCCCTCATGGCACATTGGGTCAATCTGGTGGAGGCTGGGGTAGAGACCGATCGTGGGGCTGCACATGTGCTACTCACACCACGAATTGCGGGACATAGTTCCGTGTCTCCGGCACATTATGCCTCCACCTCCTCCTCCACCTCCTCCTCCTCCAAAGTGGCAGTGATGCCCCAATCGTCAAGTCTCATTTCCTCGATGGCCAGCAGTTTCAGCACTGTGGTAGGGAAGCGGCAGCAGGCAGTCCTGAAACTGCTGAGCCTGGGGGATAAGAGGCACACGGCTGAAGAGCTCTTACAGGGCATCAGGGGGCAGACCAATGTGTGGCTGGCGCCGCTGAACCTTCAGCCAGGAATGGTGGTCTGCGATAATGGGCGTAACCTGGTGGCGGCTCTGCATCTTGGTGGGCTGACTCACGTGCCATGCATGGCCCACGTGTTCAACTTGGTGGTCCAGCGGTTCCTCAAGACCTACCCCCAGTTGAGTGAGTTGCTCACCAAGGTGCGGCGCATATGCGCCCATTTTCGCAAGTCCACCACCGATGCCGCGACCCTCAGGACTGTGCAAGGGCGGCTACAACTCCCTGTTCACCGGCTGCTGTGTGACGTTCCCACGCATTGGAATTCGACGTTACGCATGCTAGCCAGGGTGTACCAACAACGCAGGGCAGTTGTAGACTGCCAGCTGATCCCCCGAGGTGGTAGTCAGGCCAGTCAGCTTCCTCATGTCTATGCTGAGGAGTGGACGTGGATGGCTGGCATCTGCCAGGTCTTAGGTCCCTTTGAGGAGGCAACAGAGATGGTCAGTGGTGATGCACACATCATCAGTGTCACCATCCCTCTGTTGTGCCTCATCCAGAACTCCTTGAGGAACCTAAGATCTGAGGATTCAGCAGTGTCACAGGAGGTGGGGGAAGACAGTGACATTGAGAGCACCCTGTTGTCAGTTTCGCAGCGCGAAACTGAGGAGGAGGAGGAGGCTGAGGAGGAGGAAGAAACTCTTGGGCACCATGCATCAGGGGGTGATTCCATGCTACCTGTTGAGCGGGTATGGGCTGAGGAGGATGAATTGGGGTCGGAGGAAGGGGGGAGGAGGAGATGGAGAGTCCGCTAAGTGAGGAGGCTGAAGGCTTGCGTGTTGGCACAGAAGGGCACATAGCAGACTTTATGCTTGGCTGTCTTTGTCGTGATCCCCGGGTCAAGAGGATACTGTCCACCAATGACTATTGGGTGTACACCCTCCTTGACCCACGCTACAAGGACAACTTTGCCCAACTTATACCCGTGGAGGAAAGGAGCACCCGAGTCACTTTCTACCACAAGGCCCTGGTTCAGAATCTGCTACAGGCCTTTCCAGACCAGTCGAGCAACAGGGGGCGGACTGCAGTGGCTGAAGTTGGAGAGGAGAGGAAGGGGAAAGTCAGTGTAGGCGCCAAGGGCAGGGGTACACTATTCCATTCTTTTGCCAAGTTTCTTAAACCCCAGCAAGACACAGCCACAGGGCAGGCAGAGCAGGGCGGAACAGTACCGCAAGATGGTGAGGGAGTATGTCGCGGACCAGACCAACGTCCTGACTGATAACTCCACGCCATATAATTACTGGCTGGCCAAGCTGGACAGGTGGCCAGAACTTGCGCAGTACGCTCTTGAGGTGCTTGCCTGCCCTGCTGCAAGTGTACTGTCTGAAAGGGTTTTTAGTGCCGCCGGGGGTATCATTACGGACAAACGGACGCGCCTGTCCACCGACAACGCCGACATCCTCATGTTCATCAAGATGAACAGGTCATGAATATCCCCCCAGTTCTCATCCCCACCTCAGGCTACCTCCTAAATTGCTTGCTTTCCTCCTCCTCCTCCTCCTCTTCATCTGAGTTGCATATGCAACAATTTTTCAGGAAAGTCATCGCGCTTTCTACTAACAATTTTTTAGGAAAGTCATCCGTCTTTCCAATAACAATTTTTCAGGAAAGTCATAGCGCTTTCTAAAAACAATTTTTCTGGAAAGTCATCGCGCTTTCAAAAAAAAATTTTCGGGAAAGTCATCGCGCTTTCAAAAAAATTTTTTTTCAGGAAAGTCATCCGGCTTTCTAAAAACAATTTTTAAGGACTCATGCGGCTTTGTAACCAAATTTCTTTATGAAAGGTCATGGGGTTCTATACACACAGTGCTGACGGAAGCCCATCAGCCTTTCTAAACACAATGCCCACTGCCTCTCCCAAGCGGTTGTGGTGCTGATGTTGCCTCACACTTGATCTGTTGATCAAATTGATCTGTTCCTGTGCCTGATCCACCGAAGTTGAATCTGTCCCTTACACTTGCAAAAGGTCTTGCGAATTGGGGCAGAGAATGTTCTGGGGTAGCACATCAGAGAAGGGGTGACTATGGGGTTCCAGGGAGTACGTGACCACATGCAATCTCCATCTAAAAAGTCATACTGAGGCTCACCACCATGCTTTACACTGCAATCTTATTACTGAGGCTCACCACCATGCTTTACACTGCAATCTTATTGAAAGACAGACAATCAGGGGTTCACCGCCAGGTTGTCAGGCAGCATTTTTAAGTGGGTCACCATTACCGTGTCCCTGAAAATTGCCTTGGGGTCATCGCCAGACTATTTCTATAAAAGGCCATGGGGTTCTATACACACAGTGCTGACGGAAGCCCATCAGCCTTTCTAAACACAATTGAATCTGTCCCATCATGAGAAAGTCCCCCCAAGGAGTCCCCACTGTAACTTGCTTCACTTTCAACTACCTCACCCCCCGACACCTGTGTCTCGCCATTGTCCACCACCTCCTCAGACAACACTGGTAAATCCCCACTGTCAGCACACGGAGACTGCAAAAGGTCTTCCGAATTGGGGCAGAGAATGTTCTGGGGTAGCACATCAGAAAAGGGGTGACTATGGGGTTCCAGGGAGTACGTGACCACATGCAATCTCCATCCAAAAAGTCATACTGAGGCTCACCACCATGCTTTACACTGCAATCTTATTACTGAGGCTCACCACCATGCTTTACACTGCAATCGTATTGAAAGACAGACAATCAGGGGTTCACCGCCAGGTTGTCAGGCAGCATTTTTAAGTGGGTCATCATTACCGTGTCCCTGAAAATTGCCTTAGGGTCATCGCCAGACTATTTTTATGAAAGGCCATGGGGTTCTATACACACAGTGCTGACGGAAGCCCATAAGCCTTTCTAAACACAATTGAATCTGTCCATCATGAGAAAGTCCCCCCAAGGAGTCCCCACTGTAACTTGCTTCACTTTCAACTACCTCACCCCCCGACACCTGTGTCTCGCCATTGTCCACCACCTCCTCAGACAACACTGGTAAATCCCCACTGTCAGCACACGGAGACTGCAAAAGGTCTTGCGAATTGGGGCAGAGAATGTTCTGGGTTAGCACATCAGAGAAGGGGTGACTATGGGGTTCCAGGGAGTACGTGACCACATGCAATCTCTATCCAAAAAGTCATACTGAGGCTCACCACCATGCTTTACACTGCAATCTTATTACTGAGGCTCACCACCATGCTTTACACTGCAATCTTATTGAAAGACAGACAATCAGGGGTTCACCGTCAGGTTGTCAGGCAGCATTTTTAAGTGGGTCACCATTACCGTGTCCCTGAAAATTGCCTTGGGGTCATCCCCAGACTATTTTTATAAAAGGCCATGGGGTTCTATACACACAGTGCTGACGGAAGCCCATCAGCCTTTCTAAACACAATTGAATCTGTCCCATCATGAGAAAGTCCCCCCAAGGAGTCCCCACTGTAACTTGCTTCACTTTCAACTACCTCACCCCCCGACACCTGTGTCTCGCCATTGTCCACCACCTCCTCAGACAACACTGGTAAATCCCCACTGTCAGCACACGGAGACTGCAAAAGGTCTTGTGAATTGGGGCAGAGAATGTTCTGGGTTAGCACATCAGAGAAGGGGTGACTATGGGGTTCCAGGGAGTACGTGACCACATGCAATCTCTATCCAAAAAGTCATACTGAGGCTCACCACCATGCTTTACACTGCAATCTTATTACTGAGGCTCACCACCATGCTTTACACTGCAATCTTATTGAAAGACAGACAATCAGGGGTTCACCGCCAGGTTGTCAGGCAGCATTTTTAAGTGGGTCACCATTACCGTGTCCCTGAAAATTGCCTTGGGGTCCTCCCCAGACTATTGGCCAGATTTAGAAAAAATGGTGCAATTAGGGAGCCTCAGAGGCATCCCTACATGCTGCCCCTGGTGTTTCCTATGCATTTCCAAGGTGTTTCCATCATTTTCTGAGGTTTTCACATGTTGGGGCAAACTTGACTGTGCAGAACCTTTGGCCCCTGCAAAAATATTCGGGTCTCCCATAGACTTTAATGGGATTCGTGATTCGGCCTGAACCCACGAATCCCGCGAAAAATTCGGGCCGAATTCCGAATCCCCGAATCTTTTAGGATTCGCTCAACTCTAGTTACAGTTCATTAGGGAACTGTCGCTTAAACCTATTATATGGTTATTATATAATTTAATAAAAATGGATTCCATGAAAACTTTAATATGTTTTGTAATATAGTGCGATAAAAATGAATCGGAAAGCCAATGATTATTTGTGGTCAGACATAATTTGGACGGTATAGGTAGGGGCCACAGCGGACCAGCAAAAACTTATCACCAAACATACTCAACATATATGTACCCACTTAAATACAAAGATATGTGTCTACTACAGATATAAGTAGTATATGGCTGCATAAAGTACAATGACTGCGAGGTTCTCTATAACTGATGCCGTTGCGGAGGATCAAAAGATGCCGGAAGTGAAAAAGACAAAAGAAAGTCTCAGTCACATCAGGGGCACTAAACCATATTACTCAGAGTGGAGCTACAGCATAGTCATATAAAATTAGATAACAAAAACAATATGCCAGCAGACATCTGGTGTCATTTGATCAGTATACTTGTGTGCCCTTCAGTTGCTGGGTGACAGTAATGATTACTGTATTTTTCGCCCTATAAGATGCACCGGCCCATAAGACACACCTAGGTTTTAGAGTAGGAAAATAAGAAAAAAATATTTTTCATCAGATCCTCTTATCAGACTGCCCATAAATTTCAGGACATCACATCAGACCCCCATATCAGCCCTCCATGTCAGAACTCCATCAGCCCTCCATGTCAGACCCCCAACAGACCTCAGATCAGCCCACTATGGTCCCATATCAGTCCACTGTGCCCCCATACCATCTCACTGTGCGCCCACCAGACCACAGATCAGCCCACTGTGCCCCATCAGACCTCAGGTCAGCCTACTGTGTCCCCTTCAGACCTCAGATCAGCAGAATGTGCCCCCATCAGACCTCAGATCAACAGTATGTGCCCCCATCAGACCTCAGATCAGCAGTATGTGCCCCCATCAGACCTCAGATCAGCGTCTTCTGCCCCCATCAGACCTCATATCAGCGTCTTGTGCCCCCATCAGACCTCAGATCAGCATCTTGTGCCCCCATCAGACCTCAGATCAGCCCACCCAGCCACTTCTAAAAACCTTACTTACCTGTCCTGCGCTGCCGCTGCCCTCCGGTCCTGCGCTCCACTCTCTTCCCTGCCGGCGCGCACTATGACCTGACGCTGCAGCGCCAGGTCATAGTGCGCGCCGGCAGGGAAAAGAGTGGAGCGCGGGACAGGTAAGTAAGGTTTTTAGAAGTGGCTGGGTAGGCTGATCTGAGGTCTGATGGGGGTCTCTACGTACAAGTAAGAGCGCTTCCTTATGGAAGCGCTCACTTGTATTCGCCCTATAAGACGACCGGCATTTCCCCCTACGTCTTATAGGGCGAAAAATACGGTATATAATTTATGGTAGATGCCTGGTCCTAGTTGCGCCATGGTTGTGCTGTTCAGGGGCAGCTTTTCCATTTTTAGGTAGGGCTTCATAGGACAGGGAGACTCTATAGGTTGAGTGTCTCTTTAATCACTGACCTACCCCTGTAGCCTGATATTACACTTTTTTGGGGTTAACCTGTTGAATAAGAAAGGTTATGTTTTATGTGGTGGTGGTTCTGTGACTCTGGTAATAATCAATGAAGAGGACATGATGTTAATTGGAGAGGCAAATTGATGGACGTAGTGGGAGTTGGACCCCACTGACCTAATATTGATGGTCTATCTCAACATAGGCTATAATTTTGTATATATAATTCATGTGCTGACACAGAAGTCGACACAGTAACAGGCTACAAACTGTTATGAAGTGAATGTAGATCTGCTGTGTCACTTGAACAGATTTGGCAGGGGGCTACTCCTAAGGACACTATCTAAGTGCCCCCTCCGGTCTTTACCCTTTAAGCCCCGTACAATGATATGGACTCCATCGCAGGGGAACCTCCAGGCCACTACCTCTGGGGAGTAGTGTCTGTTCAAGTGACTGCTGATCCTTGGAAGTCAGGAGACACCATTGTAGGAAACAGAGAGAAAACCATATTGAGGGACATACTGACGTTAGGGCAGGCACAGTACATGCAATCTGATAAACAGTCCGAGGTCAAGGCAGGCACCTCAGGCAGAAGGTGGTACACAGAACAAGAAAACAATCTAATGGCATACCTTAGCAGGATACTAGCAGACTAGAACCTGTTACTCAGACACCTCCTCACAGGGAAAGTGCCTTTAAGGGGCGGTTCACCCCCTGGGAGCCTTTCGAGCAGAGCTCCCTAGCAATCTGTGAAGGGAATCATATTTAACTGATCACTGCACTTGGATTCTGGCTCCTTTGTTCTTGTCATGTCACTAGATCACTTGACTCATGTGAGACATGTCCAATGAGGGCCACGTCAAACTGGATCTTGACACATGGAGATCTGAGAGCTGCAGTGGCCTGTGGGGAAAGAGCGAAGCGGCAGGGATCAGGTAAGTATGATTACTTACAGGTCTTTCCATGCTAGGGGGTCTACTCAAGAGGCCTTCTGGGTTGAACAACCAATTTGAGTACCTCTTGGTGGCCAGTCATTGGTTGAGAAGGATTAGGGTGCCGAAGTGCTGGCCCTAAAGACCCAGAGACAGAGTGTGCATGCACCCTACAGGCACCGCAGAGAAAGATCTTCACATTTGTGGAGAAGAATGCCAGCAGGGCTACTCAAGCGTCCAAGAACGTCGGGCAGGAGGAAGAGGGGTACTACAGTCGGTCTAATACCACTGTACCATTTTAAGGGGGAAGTCAATTACCACACTTTTTGAAGTTTTTTTTTGTCAACAGGTGTAAATCTGGCAAGTGTTAACCAAAATGGCACATGTGACATCAGTCTGAGACACAGAAGCCAAATGTATGACCAAACATGCTGAAAACTGGACCATATCTGATTTCCTACAACAAAATGTAAACAATGAAATGTAAGACTCCGTACCTAACCACGGTGAGTTTTCTGAAGCATGGTATAAGCTCTTTCACTCCATAATCATTGATATTGTTATTGTCCAACTCCAAAGCAATTTGTTTCTTGTACAGATTCAGAAGAAAGGAGATGGCACCACAATCAGAAGAAGAAGCCCCACAGAAGCTTAGCTGAATGTAATCTGCACATATTCCTTTGGCTACCTTTTTCCCCACCTTCTCACACTGAGTCTCACATACACATCGTGCCATCCAGATAAAGTGAGTCAATGCATGAACACGGTTATATTCCAAATAAGGTGACCGGGGCAGGCGTTTTAAGTGAAAGCTGACACTTCTGAAAAGCTGTTGCTTGAGAGCTTTTCTTTTAACTTTCAAGACTGAATGCGGCACTAGATGTTCAAGGAGAACTTGTTTTGGTTTTGATAGCAGCCCACAAAGAAAGAGGTTGATGAACTGTAAGTGATCAATATTTGCAAAGGGATCGATCTGATTGTGATTCTTTGCACAAAAACACATCATCAGATTGAGTTGAAGCTCCTGTTGTGGGGACTGTGCACAATGACCGAAATACTTCAGTAGCTCTGTAGTGTCAGCTTCTCTGTCAATTACAAGAAATAAGGCAGTAAAGAATGACTGAAGTGTCACATGAAAAAATTCAAAAGAGCTATTTCCACCACATCCATCGTAATTTTTCACAGTTCTGAAGAAACCCAATTGGAGATATTGCTCTGGGCTGCTTAGAGATGTGATGGTATCATAGTCAAAAACAAAGGCTGAATTGTCCATCCCACTGTAGGCAAGCTTACCTATCAACAGCAATGTCTCCATACCCTTCTTGTAAGTTTCAGCCTGACTTCTGGTGGTTCCACTGTTCGATGAGTTCAAATAAACTTCAATTATAAGTAAAAATATATCTGTAAGTGTTACAGAACTACTGGAAAAAGTATGACTCTCATTTATGGCGTGAAAATGTTCATAACACTTAAATATTATCCAGCAAAACAATGGAATGGAACATAAACTGCTGATATTGTGGTTGGCTTCTAAGTGATTTAATACACGCATCTGAACACTGGGTTCCCCAAAGAATAAGTTAGTATACTCCACCAGGCTCTCTGTAGCAAAACCACGTAGCATAATTCTCTTCCGCACAAATTTCTTTGGTACCTGACAACCTGTTCTTGCTGTTAAGACTTTTCTTGATCCTTTCAACAATTTTCCACTCAGTAGATGAATCAACAAGGCCGCAGGGTGGGCAGTGTCTGTAGGTAAGGAAACTTCTGGAACGTTGTTTAAATCAAAATTGGAGTGCATTTCATCAAAGCCATCAAAAGTGAACATTACAGTTTCTGGAAATTTCAAAATATAACGAAACACTTCTTCTGGATCATGGTCTGGATGGCAGTTGTATCTGAAGAGCAAGTCCTGCAGAGACAGCTGAGTTTTGGTATTAAAAATGACAAATCTCCGACAACTAAAACGAAACAAAAATTTTATATCAGAGTAAGATTCTCCTTTAGCCCACATATTTTGCATTTTTTGGATCAGAAGTGTCTTTCCCATGCCAGCATCCCCATAGATAAATATAGTTTCTCCTTCTTCATTAATCACCCCAGTGTCATCAAACAAGGAATTTACATCATTTATTCGTCCCATAGTTTCATTTTTGTCATTAACAAGTTCCATAACACTATTAACATAAGTCTCCTGGAGCTTCATCTCTTCTCTCTGGGAGTAAGACTTTACAAATTTGGAATCACAACACAGTTCTTGTTTGAGCTTCTTGCTGTATAAAGTAACTAAGAGATTTAAGAAAACAAATATTAATGAAAAGTAATGTCAAGACTATGCTATAAAATAACTCACTTTAGCATGTTGTGTGAAAATGTTAACATGTCAAGTAATGAATGTTCATGTAAATTGTTGAGGCAAATGCTGTTGAGATTGAGAGATATAATTATCTTTACTGCTTTTTATGTTTTCACATGGTAGTTATACTACTGCATATTGTTTATTACTTTTATGTTGAAAAAAGTCTTTTCATGTTATCACAGCATTTTTAAATGTTACACTCAGTACTTTTCTCATTTCTTGTGCCCAGGTAAAATCATAAGTGTATGGCAGCTCATGCAGCCGTAAAGGTTCCCTTTAAAAAGGTAGCACCATTGTCCTTCCTTCTGGACAGGGCTTCTCCTTCCCGTATACAGCAATGTTTGCAAATAAGGGAGATGCACCAGCTGGCCTTCTGTCTTAAAGGGGTTACCCAATAGTACAAGTACCCCCCACAATGCCCGCTTCTTATGTAGATGTGCAGTCTGCTTGTCTCTGTGTGTCTCTTCAGCTCCTTCTCACACCCTTCTCCCCTCTCCATAAACTTGCATTGACATGTGTAATATAAGCCTCCTGTGGGGCTGAACTGTCTTTAACAAAAAAAAAGTTACCGGTATTTGATTTTTAAACTGGAAAACCATTTTAAAAATTGGATCTGATTCAGTTCTGAGGTACCAGTCGAATCCAAGTTCTAAAGTGGTTTTCCAGTTTAAAAATCAAATACCGAAGTTATTCTCTGAAATCTCACAAGTCTTCGGGAATAACTGACTTTGCCTCGAAGACCCTACATTTAATGCTATACGGAGATAGACATCCGTACAGCATTTGAGTGAAGCGACTTTGGATCTGAAGCTTGCTTTGCTCATCACTGCAGACAACCCCTTTATAAGTACAGGCATTTTCACACACGGTGATGCCCATGATGTTTATTTTTTAATTATGTATTTTTATTTTAATTTTGGGAAAGGAGAGGTGATTTGAATTTTTATATTTTTAAAAAGTTTTTTTCTTTCTTTTTTTTAATAGTTCCCTTAAGGAACTTGAACAAGCAATCATTATATTACTTCTCTCGGAGGTGGGACCTACACCTATCAGACAATGGGAACATATCCTAGCGATATGCCCCCATTATCTCAGATGGGAATACCCCTTTAACACTGTCCTTATACTGTCTATACCTGATCTTTAGAACAAAATACTGTATGCTGACCCCTTCTCTAGCGATACCCATCACACGCTACAGTAAAAGCAATACCAAATATCACTGGGCTTTCTTGTGCCCATATTATAGATGAAAAACACCCAAACCTCCTGCAGTTAATTAGAACCAGAGTTACGGAACTATCCTCAGGATAGGTCATCAATATCTGATACCTGCCGATCAGCTGTTTGATGAAGAGGCAGCGCTCCACGTGAGCGCCGCTTCCTGGTCTTATATTGAAATCCATCCGTATTCTGGCTCTGGACTAGGTGCAGATTCCAGATGGTATACCATCAGTATTGTAATCAGTATTTCATCAGGATTTATATGCGTATTCCTTCCTCCCTGCATTTTTGACACACTCTCATAGACTGTAATAGGCAATTTGAAAAAAATATGTCCAAAACTTGGACATGCTGCTGATTTCAAATACTGTTGGAAATTATACGCCTATATGAATAGCCACCAGGGTCGTCGTAACCATGGAAACAAGCAGTGTATAATGTGATGTGAAAGTGAATCCAGCCAGCAAAGGAGGCAATATGGACAATCACTATACATCAGTAAGTGCCTCGTATTAACTTTCTCTACATGATAAATGCCACTTGCTGAAGTGAGGCAAACCAGATATTTGGTGTTTCCAGGTCTTGTCATTTTATGAAGATATGTGCACGTGAATTTTGGCCTAATTGCATGCATGAACTCTGTACATATTTTACTTTTATTTTTAGGAGGTTTGGTGCAACTTTCTGTTTAAGTCACAATTTTACTCACTAATATCAACTTTTATGAAAAATTACACTGTGACGCAAAATTGCATGAAGGCGTTTGTGTGTATAAAGAGCTGAGCAGCATTTTTACTTTCAGAAAATAAATGGGTATGGGGATTAGTATGAGTTTTTCTTTTGTCATTTAGGTTTTATTTGTATGTGTCGAAACTGCAAAAATTTCACTGGCTACTAGAGGTGCAAGATGTCCAAACACTCCTTGGGTAAGAATACAATAAGAATAAGATAGAATAAGGCTAGGGCTACACGGCGACAGTTGTCGCGCGTCACCCGTCGCAGCCAGGATGCCTGAGTAGCGGGGATCCCATAGAGATGAATGGGATCGCCGCGGCAGTCGCAAGAAATCCAACCGTGTTCGATTTCTTGCGACTGCCGCGGCAATCCCATTCATCTCTATGGGATCCCCGCTACTCAGGGATCCTGGCTGCGACGGGTGTCGCGCGTGTCGCCGTGTAGCCCTAGCCTAAGCATTAGAGGTTAAGGAAGTTATCCAGTCGCTAGTTCTGGCACTCCATATGCTAATGAGGCAGTGGATAGGCAGTGGGGTGGCCACCGGCCGCAGAGCTACAAGTGCAGTGGGATCCTGAGAGACATGCCTTATCCACCAAACTATTGGGGCCATTTATCAAACTGGTGTAAAGTAGAACTGGCTTAGTTGCCCGTAGCAACCAATCAGATTCCACCTTTCATTTTTGACAGCTCATTTGGAAAATGAAAGGTGGAATCTGATTGGTTGCCATGGGCAACTAAGCCAGTTCTACTTTACAGCAGTTTGATAAATGACCCCATATGTTCTGACTGCAGCCCACTGTCACAGCATCGGGAGCGGGGGTGGCACACAGCCAGAAGCAAAGCAAGCACGTTGCACTTGCCACTCTGATGATGTCTGCGTTGTCTGGGCAGCATCAGAAACCAGTAAAGTTCACTCCCACTTTGAAAAGGAGTACTGGTGGCTGCCCCCTTGGCTATCCATTGCCTCAAAAGCATACGTGTGTCAGAAGTAGAGGCCCCAAAAGCTGAGAAACAGGGGGCACAAAAAACAAAGTAAGACTCAAAACAAAGGAGGAGCGTGCCAATAGATGGAGGTAGGCAGACTTTTATTAAAGCATTTTGTATGGATTTTATCTTAAAACCCTACTTATCCTAACATCTATACGAACACTGGCCTACCAAATTTAACAACCACCTACTGCTGTATCAAATATTAAAGGGGTTATCCAATCCTGGGTCCCTCACAATGAATATACTTATCTGGCTCCCCGCACAGCTCCTGGACATTGCACCGCCGCTGCTGCTGCTTCTCCCCGTGCCCAGATGAAAACATCCGGTGTCAGGGGAGGAAGCAGCCAATGGCAGGCGGGTATGGGGACGAGCCTCTCTAGTGTCACCCGCGATGCTAAGGAGGCTCGTCCCATTCCCTGCCTGCCATTGGCTGAACCCCCTCCTCCCGACACCGAATGTTTTCATCCACGCACGGGGAGAAGCAGCAGCGGTGGTGCAGGGACCAGGAGCGGCACAGGGAGCGAGGACCCGGGTAAGTATATTCATCATGGGGAGCCTGGCATATGGGGAGGAAGCTTTTTTTTTAGGATTGGATAACCCCTTCTACAAATGCGCGTTCTTGGTTACCTGCCTGTTTAAAGATGCCACAGATCACGCGATGAACGAGCAAAGAGCTCATTCGTCATGTGAAAGTATCATTCGTGCGGAAACCTAAATTATTGTTTCTGGCAACAGACTGTGTTGTCTAAACAGAACTGTGCTGCCCAGAAAAAATGCAGCTGTATGAGGAGGAACGATAACAGTAGCCATCGCTGGTCCTCATACTGTGGAGGTGATCACCCCATGTAAATGTAGCATAAATGTTCTTGTTTTTACAGTAGATTACAGGAAACACAAAGATCAGAGTCTAGTTTTCATCTATTATAGCATACACAATTGGCTCAAGTCAATAAGAAGAAGGAATTCATACCAGGGTCATTGTTCGTAACATGTAAAGTCTTTATTTGTTCAGATGGTTGAAAATTAATTTTTGTTAACCAAGAGTTCAGGTCATAGTAGGCTTCTGGCACTTTATTAAGGACATGTATGAAAAACTCAGCAACTTCTTCTCCTTTACATTCTACCAGGTCAATAATCTGACGAACCTGTAAGAAAATAAATATCTGACATTTTACATTTTACGTCACATCTTTGAAACTGGCTTAAGGAAAAGAAGTGTAAGATACACTACCTCAAATTTCTAGGCTACTACGGGTTTTATTAATATTAAAAAAACTGATGGACAATGCAATCCATGCATCTCCTAAGGGAACTACTGCAGCCTGTACTGTTTCCAATATACATTTTGTTGTCTATAGCCCTCTTCTGAAAGAAAATCTAATGTGATCTAATGTGATCACATAACATTCATGACATTCATACTGACGACACGTTACATGAAATCATTGCCTGCCATTGTGACATCAAATCACAACCTCAGATTAAGAAGTGAAGAAGGAGATCATCACTGGTGACACAAGAAAAGTCAAGACCAGGTAACATATTTTTCATTTTAGGCCATTTAAAGATTCTATTTTACAAAAGAAAGGAATCTTCCTTCAAGGTATATTCTATCGAAATTTATTTTGACTGAAATCAATGACTTCCCTTGCAAATGTTATAAGGAATTACCAATGACAAAAATTGCAAAGCAATCATTTTGGGAACATAAATAAAAGGTAATAAAGAAGCAACAATTCCATTCATTTGGGGAAACACTGACCCTAACCCTAACCTATGCCGGCTAATGATGTCATATTCTAAAATACCTACAGGTTACATTAATTAAAGGGATATTCCGGTTAGATTAAGTTATCCTCTATCCGCAGGATAGGGGATAACTATTAGATCTAGAACGGGAGCCCTGTACCCACCCTGAAATGAACTGCGCTGCCGGTCAAATATGCATGCGGTTCCACCATTCATTTCTATGGGAATTTCCGGAGATAGCTGAGCGCTGTCTCCGGAACTCCTATAAAAATGAAAGGAGCAGCTACATGCATATGTGAACGGCCGCTCCTTTCATTTCAGGGGGACTGAGGGGGTACGGGGCCCCGGTTGTCGTGATTGTGAGGGTCCCTGCAGTAGGACGCCCACCGATCTAATAGTTATCCACTACCTTGTGGATAGGGGATAACTTCTAACAACCAGAATACCCCTTTTAAGGGGTTCTCTGGGAATTAAAAAAATGAAAATACTTAAATATTATTTTATTATAAATTTATTCCCAAATACCTTACATTAGTTATAATGGCTCGTTTTGTCTGGGGAGCAATAATCAGGAGAAATAAAATGGCCACCGTCCTATTAGTGCACACAAAACCTGTCCTAATCACAAAGGAGGACAAGTTACTTCACAACACTGAGGTAAAGAGCTGCCTCATCCTCCTCTCTGTTCTGCTTCTCAGGGATTATGATCCTGAATACAGATGACAAAATCTTCAGCTGGATCTCTGTGGGAATGGAGTCCATGAAGTACAGAGAGGACAGACAGGACAGACTGTGGTAATAGAGATTGCATACAAATGCTGCTGCTCATTATCCACATTCCCACCTCCTCTCTGTACTTCATGTCTCCTCATGAACTCCATTCCTACAGAGATTCAGCTGAAGATCTTATCTTTATTCAGGACCATAATCCCTGACGAGCAGAGACGAGGATGAAAAAGCTCTTTAGCTCAGTGTTCAGAAGTGACTTGTCCTCTTGTGTGATTAGGACAGATTTTGTGTGTACTAATAGGACGGCGGCCATTTTATTTCCCCCGCTGATTACTCCCTAGACAAAACAAGCCATTATAACTAATGAAAGGTATATGGGAATATATTTATAATAAAGTAATATTAAAGTATTTTCATTTTCTAAATTCCAGATAACCCCTTTAAGGTGGAATTCCCTTTTAATTGATAACTCTGTCTAAACCAATTAAAATAGTTAAAAAATCATGGTGCTCATATCGTTTCTGTATAATATATTTTTTTTTAAATGAGTGTAAGGACTTGCCTTATCTGCCGTTGTTGAATACTTCTGAACAATTTCTGAGTCTTCGGTGGAACAATACCCATGGCTGACCAAATTCTCAAGTAAGCACTCTGTGTTTCTTATTAGATTGACTAATGTTTCTCGGTTTGTTGTAATTAACCAAACATAAGACTGTTGTCCGGGCTGCTGTAGCTCCATTGTCCTGTAGTGACTTCACTGAAGACTTCTTGAGACACGTTTAGTCATTAACTACAATAAATAACAGTATAAATGTAAAAATGTACTGATAAGAAAAAAGGCAGCATTTAAATTACAGAGTATTACGTTGAAAAATACAATACATTTTTCAAACCTGACATCTGTCAGTTTATCTGGTAATAACTTTGGAACGCTTTTACTTATCCAAACCATATTGAGACTGTTTTCTCGTGACACATCATACTTCATGTTAGTGGTGAATATGAGTTTTTGTCATTTTCAAAATTAGAATTTCTCTCCTTTTGAGACGGATAGTGATACCTCATAAAATAGTTATTACTTTACATTCCCCATATGTCTACTTTATGTTGGCATCATTTTGTAAATGCCATATTATTTTTTCAGGAAGTTAGAAGGCTTAGAACAGTGGTTCTCAACTCCAGTCCTCGGGACCCACCTGCCAGTCAGGATTTAGGAATATCCCACAGAATGAATACCTGTGGTAAGTCCTGATGGATGGACGCTAATTATATCAGCTGGTCTAAACTAAGGAAATCCTGAAAACCTGACTGGCAGGTGGGTCCCGAGGTCTGGAGTTGAGAACCACTGGCTTAGAAGATTAGAAGGCAAATTTTAAATTTTTAAGAAAATTTCCAAAACCATTTTTTCAGTTATGGAGTCCCTTTGTGGGGTTTGCATAGTAGAAACTGCACATATATGACCCCATTTGAGAAACTACACCTTTCAAGTTATTCAAAACAGATTTTACTAACTTTACTAACTTTATTTAGGTGTTCCACAAGAATTAAAGCAAAATGGAGGGGAAATTTTAAAATGTAATTTTTTTGTGCAGATTTTCCATTTAAATCCATTTTTCTGTAACACATCAAGGGTTAACAGCTAAACAATCCTCAATATTTATTACCCTGATTCTGCAGTTTACAGAAACATCCCATATGTGGTCGTAACCTGCTGCATGGGCACACGGCAGGGCGCAGAAGGAAAGGAGAGCCATATTGTTAACGGAGGGCAGATTTTGCTGGAATGGTCACATTTGAAGAGACCCTGAGATACCCCTAGAAAGAAAACCCAAAAAAGTGAGCCTATTTTGGAAACTACCCCCTCAAGGAATAAATCTAGTGGTGAAGTGAGTGCTTTGACCGAACAAGCGTTTCATAGAATTTAGAAACACATGGCTGTGAAAATGAAAAATTTCCAATCTAAAGTTGTTTTAGCCCCAAATGTTTCATTTTCACAAGGGGTAACAGGAGAAAATGCACCCCACAATTTGTTTTTCTGAATACGCGAAACCATATATGTGGTCATAAACCACTGTTTGGGGGCACGGCAACATTCAGAAGGGAAGAATGGCATCAGGATTTTCTAACATGCAATTTGCTAACATTTTTTTAGGGCCCATAACATTTTTATTTTTCCACCAATGTAGTTGTGTGGTGGCTTGTTTTTTTCAGAACGGGCTGTAGTTTTTATTGGTATAATTTTTGGGTACATAAGTATTTTTGATCTCTTTTTATACCATTTTTGTGGAGGTGAAGTGGGCAAAAAATTGCAATTCTGTCAGTGTTTTTTATTTTTATTTTGTTCCTCTTGTGGCAAATATACGATTATTTTATTCTGTGGGTTGATACGGTTATGGTGATATAGTTTTTATGTTTTACTACTTTTTCAGCAAAAAATACCTTTTGTGTTAAAAATAAATGATACTTTGCATTGCCATATACTAAAGTTCATCACATTTTTATTTTTTCACCAATATAGCTGTGTGGGGGCTTGTGTTTTGCGGGACGCTCTGTAGTTTTTATTTGTATCATTTTTTGGTACATACTGTATGGCTTTTTGATCACTTTTGGTCTTTTTGGTCCCTTGCCGGCCTCTCTACTGTCTCTGCTGTCGGGGAGAGCGGAGACTCTAGTAAGCAGATTGAACGTGACTGTACGTCCAAATGCGCTAAGTTACTTGCAATTTGGATGTACAGTGGCCATACACTTAAGATTAAAGTCAGCCGGAATGGCTGATTTCAGCCATTCTGGCCGATTGTCGTTTAAATAACTAGTGTGAACAAGCGTTCGTGATCGCCAACGCCAGACTCTTGTCTGCTGAAAATACAATCCGCTGTGCTGGAAAACTCCCGCCGTTTATCGTCCAAAACAGCACTTGCCATTGTACAGAGGGCACCAGGGAGTCTGTTTTTTATTAAAAACGGACTCTCCAGTAGGGCAGTTTAGTTGGTGGAATCGTACGTACAAACAATCCCATGGACGACTGATCTGCCGCATCATTTTTTCAAATGTATGGCCAGCTTAAGACCACTGGGACTGCCACCAAACTGGAGAACGGGGGTCCTGTGCCCTTTGTTACTACACTGAATCCATGCGCTCCTCCACTCCAATCAATGTTCACATCTGTTGGAGTGGCAATAGAACAAATAGAACAAATGTCTGGAGTGCTCTAAGGGGACAGAAAGGGGACTGCTGTCCATATAGAAAGCTGGTGTAATTAATAAGTCAATTGTATTAAGACACTTGGATTTCTTAAGTAACTGCACAGCCCTTATAAACCTATGAAAAACGGGTGGACGATAACAGTTTATTTTTTTATATGAAAGTCGTCAATTTCAAAGCAGGTTTTACAGCATTCCTAAAAGCCAGTTTACATAGTTACAGCATTCAATTAGACGATTATGTTACAGTCACAATGTTTGAGCAGCTAGAATGCCAAAAAGTGATTTGGTAGCTATACAGTGCCTTGCAAAAGTATTCGGCCCCCTGGAACTTTTCAACCTTTTGCCACATTTTAGGCTTTAAACAAAAAGATATAACATTTTAAATTTTTGGTGAAGAATCAACAAGTGGGTCACAATTGTGAAGTGGAACGAAATTTATTGGATCATTTAAACTTTTTTTGTAATAATAAAACTGAAAAGTGGGGCGTGCAAAATTATTCGGCCCATTGCTGTATGCTGTCCGCATCTTTTGCAGCTCCATTGAAATTAATGGGTCCGTACCCATTAATGCGGACCCAAAACTACGGTCATGTGAATGCACCCTTAGGCCCCATTCAAAACCAAAATCCAACTTTCTGGAAACAATGCAAAATGATATGTTTAGCGTAAAAGCAACACAGCTCATCACCCTGAACACACCATCCCCACTGTCAAACATGGTGGTGGCAGCATCATGGTTTGGGCCTGCTTTTCATCAGCAGGGACAGGGTTAAAATTGATGGATGGAGCCAAATACAGGACCATTCTGGATAAAAACCTGTTGGAGTCTGCAAAAGACCTGAGACTAGGACGGAGATTTATCTTCCAACAAGACAATGATCCCAAACATAAAGCAAAATCTACAATGGAACGGTTCAAAAATAAACGTATCCAGGTCTTAGAATGACCAAGTCAAAGTCCAGACCTGAATCCAATTGAGAATATGTGGAAAGAGCTGAAAACTGCTGTTCACAAACGCTCTCCATCCAACCTCAAAGAGCTCGAGCTGTTTTGCAAGGAACGCCCCACTTTTTAGTTTTATTATTACAAAAAAAGTTTTAAATGATCCAATAAATTTCGTTCCACTTCACAATTGTGACCCACTTGATTCTTCACCAAAAATTTAAAATGTTATATCTTTTTGTTTGAAGCCTGAAATGTGGCAAAAGACTGAAAAGTTCCAGGGGGCAGAATACTTTCGCAAGGCACTGTATCTAGGGAACAGTAGTTGAGAGTTAATAATGCATCATTAGGGGTAATCAAAGCAAAATAATGTTTATATAATGCCCTTCATAAAAAACATAAAAGTAAACCACAATTGGTGCTGAGAAAACAGTAGGATCTAGTGACAACTACTACCAAACATGGTTTTAGAGCATGTAGACAATACACATCTTGTAGGGTGATGAGAATGACATTGAAATGTAAAATTTCACAAAAGGCTTCAGAGGGCCTGATACTGGGATTATAAGTATCAAAGGGGAAGATTTATCATTCACTTTGCACCAGAAAAGTAAAGGTATAAAGTATGTTTGCGACTTTTTACATGCAACTTAAAAACTGTTAAAGGAGTCAGGCATATTCACAAAATATGCCATGAATGTGCAGTACGTGCAGGTTCCACCTATGGGACCTGCTCCTATGTCAACAATGGATCCCGCTGTGCGGCAATTGAGAGGATGCTATGCATGCAATGCATATTCACTGCTACTAGATTGTCAAAAATTATTGAGGGTGCTTACATGGCTATTCTCCAAAATCCCACAGCAGCAAATGGAGAGTGACGCACACGTGTCATCAGAAGATGTCACCTCCATTACCAGAAGCACACAAAATAGCCCCGTTCTTGAAATAGGAGCGGGTACCAGAGGTGATATCTGCACCTACAGGACATGTGGGTGTGCCATAAATTTCCAGATCAGCCAACACCTTTAACTCCTTTAAGTTTTTTTTTATTTTTCCCTTCACGTAACCTTATGAGGGCTTGTTTTTTTTCCAGGACAACTTGCATTTTCTAATAGTATCATGGGATATTTTTAAAAGCATCCTAATATCTAATTGTGAGAGGTATATACTTTATGGGAATAAAAGGTTAAGGAGCAAGAATAAACCAATGTGGATAAATAGTTATAATTATATAAAAAATGAGAGCAATAATTAGTATATAAAATGAGAATGCTTGGACTGGGGGAACATGTCTGTATGTGGGTAAGTACTGTAACTGGCTCAGTGATAGTGACCCAATCTGAGTGTGTACCGTTAATAACCACCCTCTGTTTTCTGTCATTAGTGGGGTACCACAGGGGTCAGTACTGGGCCCTATTCTCTTCACTATATTTATTAATGATCTTGTAGGTTTGCACAGTAAAATATCAATTTTTGCAAATGACACTAAACTGTGTAAAGTAATTAACACAGAAGAGGACAGTACAGATGGATATGGATAGACTGGAGACTTGGGCAGAGAAGTGGCAGGTGAGGTTCAACACTGACAAATGTAAGGTTATGCATATGGGAAGGAATAATGCAAGTCACCAGTACATACTAAATGGTAAAACACTGGGTAACATTGACATGGAAAAGGACCTAGGAATTTTAGTGAACAGCAAACTAAGCTGTAGAAACCAGTGTCAGACAGCTGCTGCCAAGGCCAATAAAATGGGTTGCATCAAAAGGGGCATAGATGCCCGTGATGAGAACACAGTCCTGCCACTTTACAAATCACTAGTAAGACCTCACATGGAGTACTGTGTACAGTTCTGGGCTCCTGTGAACAAGGCAGACATAGCAGAGCTGGAGAGGGCAACTAAAGTAATAACTGGAATGGGTGGACTACAGTACCCAGAAAGATTATCAAAATTAGGGTTATTCACTTTAGAAAAAAGACGACTAAGGGGAAATCTAAAAACTATGTATAAATACATCAGAGGTCAGTACAGAGATCTCTCCCATCATTTCTTTATCCCCAGGACTGTGACTGTGATGAGGGGACATCCTCTGCGTCTAAAGTGGGGAAAATTGGCTTCTACTTCACAGGGGTTTTTTGCCTTCCTCTGGATCAACTTGCAGGATAACAGGCCAAACTGGATGGACAGATGTCAAGGAAAAAATTCCAAATGGGATTGAAAAAACAACCCCAGAATTCCACCATTGTTTTATGAGTTTCATTTTAATAGCATTCCCTCTGTGGTAAACCTGAACTGTTGTTACCTTTATTATCCAGGTCAGTACGATTACATGGATGCCACATTTACATAGTTTTTATATAATACTAAAAAAATAAAAAAAACTTAGAAAAATGTATGTATTTCTTTATATTATCTAATATTCTGATTCCCATAACTTTTTTCATATTTATGTCTACGGAGCTGTTCAAGGGCTCATTTTTTGCAGAGTGATCTACTTTGGCGTGTGTATGACTTTTTGATCACTTTTTATTCTATTTTTTGGGGGAAGGTGAAGCGATGTAAAAATGGCAAATTGGCCATTTCATTTTTTCTGTTATAGTGTTCACTGTATGGGATAACTATTTTTACATTTTAATAGTATCTTAGGTCATATCAATGTTATTTATTTTTTTATTGTTGAATTATTCTTACATTTAAAATGGTGCAATGGGGTGATCTGAATTTGTAATTACCGTATTTTTCACTTTATAAGACGCACTTCCCCCCCCCCCAAAAGTAGGGGGGAAATGACCATGCGTCTTATAAAATGAATACCAGTGAGCGCTTCCATTATGGAAGCGCTCACTAGTATGTAATAGGTGCCGGGAACGCGGAAACATACTCAACCTCCTGCGCTGTAGCTCCGCTCCGGGTCCGGCGCTCCTCTGTCTTCTCCTGGTGGCGCTGAACTGTCCTGACCTCATACAGCGTCAGGACGTAGTGCGCGCACTCTGACTTGACGCTGCACGCAGTCAGGTGACAGTGCAGTGCCGGCAGAGCACCCGGAGCGGAGTCGCGGCACAGGAGATGTAAGAGAGTTTTTTATTTTATTCTGATGGGGCTGATCTGAGGTCTGATGGGGCAGAGTGGGCTGATATGGGGGCACAGTGGGCTGATCTGAGGTCTGATGGGGACACAGTGGGCTGATCTGAGGTCTGATGGGGGCACAGTGGGCTGATCCGAGGTATGATGGGGGCACAGTGGGCTGATCTGAGATCTGATGGGGGAACAGTGGGCTGATCTGAGGTCTGATGAGGGCACAGTAGGCTGAGCTGAGGTCTGATGGGGGCACAGTGGGCTGATCCGAGGTCTGATAGGGGCACAGTGGGCTGATATGGGGGCACAGTGGGCTGATATGGGGGCACAGTGGGCTGATATGAGTAAGATGGGGGCACAGTGGGCTGATCTGAGGTCTGATGGGGGCACAGTGGACTGATCTGAGTATGATGGGGCACAGTGGGCTGATCTGATGTCTGATGGGGGTACAGTGGGCTGATCTGAGGTCTGATGGGGCACAGTGGGCTGATTCGAGGTCTGATAGGGGCACAGTGGGCTGATATGGGGGCACAGTGGCTGATATGAGTAAGATGGGGGCACAGTGGGCTGATCTGAGGTCTGATGGGGGCACAGGGCTGATCTGAGGTCTGATGGGGGCACAGTGGGCTGATATGGGGCACAGTGGGCTGATCTGAGGTCTGATAGGGGCACAGTGGCCTGATATGGGGGCACAGTGGGCTGATCTGAGGTTTGATGGGCAGTGGGCTGATATGGGACTGAGTGGCTGATTGGCTGATCTGAGGACTGATGGGCTGATCTGAGGTCTGATAGGGGCTGATCTGAGGTCTGATGGGGCAGAGTGGGCTGATATGGGGGCACAGTGGCTGATCTGAGGTCTGATGGGGACACAGTGGGCTGATCTGAGGTCTGATGGGGGCACAGTGGGCTGATCCGAGGTATGATGGGGGCACAGTGGGCTGATCTGAGATCTGATGGGGGAACAGTGGGCTGATCTGAGGTCTGATGGGGGCACAGTGGGCTGATCTGAGGTCTGATGGGGGCACAGTGGGCTGATCCGAGGTCTGATAGGGGCACAGTGGGCTGATATGGGGGCACAGTGGGCTGATATGGGGGCACAGTGGGCTGATATGAGGTAAGATGGGGGCACAGTGGGCTGATCTGAGGTCTGATGGGGGCACAGTGGACTGATCTGAGGTATGATGGGGGGCACAGTGGGCTGATCTGATGTCTGATGGGGGTACAGTGGGCTGATCTGAGGTCTGATGGGGGCACAGTGGGCTGATTCGAGGTCTGATAGGGGCACAGTGGGCTGATATGGGGGCACAGTGGGCTGATATGAGGTAAGATGGGGCACAGTGGGCTGATCTGAGGTCTGATGGGGGCACAGTGGGCTGATCTGAGGTCTGATGGGGGCACAGTGGGCTGATATGGGGGCACAGTGGGCTGATCTGAGGTCTGATAGGGGCACAGTGGCCTGATATGGGGGCACAGTGGGCTGATCTGAGGTTTGATGGGGCAGAGTGGGCTGAATATGGGGACTGAGTGGGCTGATTGGCTGATCTGAGGACTGATGGGGGCTGATCTGAGGTCTGATAGGGGCTGATCTGAGGTCTGATGGGGGCTGAGTGGGCTGATATGGGGGCTGAGTGGGCTGATTTGAGGTCTGATGGGGGCTGGGTGAGCTGATCTGAGGTCTGATGGGGGTCTGAAAGGGCTGATCTGAGGTCTGATGTGATGTCCTGAAATTTATGGGGGGTCTGAATTTCCTACTCTAAAATCTGGTGTGCGTCTTGTCATCGGGTGCATCTTATAAAGCGAAAAATACGGTATATTTTTTTTTGTTTGTTCTCAAATCGACTGCAATGATTAGGCGTATTTCTGGTGCAGATTGCGGCGTAAAAGTCCTGGTGCCGCAATCTGCGACTTCGCCCCGCTCACGCCAGATCTAAAAAAGTGGGCGGGCCGGGGATCATCATTTTCTACACCTGGTTTAGGCGTAGAATATGGTCTAAATGTAAGACAGCAAGGAAGCTGTCTTACATTTAGAAGCAATTGTAGATCCATCAACGTTATGAAGAGGCCGATGACATAACTCCAGCGGTTCCAACCGCTAGGTCTTAATAAATGTGCCCCAAAGTATCTATAAAAACTAACATACAAATATAATCACTTTAAAAGAAAGATGACATTATATAAAAATATATAAAGAAAATACCAAATAATAAATATTAATGGTGTATCCAGGTTTCACAAAGTGCATAGCAGAAGTTGCAGGACTATAGACATCAAATAATTAATTAACCCCTTCCCGACCAGCGGAGTACATGTACAGCGCTGCGGGAAGTAAGTTTCCGACCAGCGCCGTAGTACTGCAGCGCGCTGATCGGGCGGGTGCAGGAGCTGCGCCCGCCCGATCAGCTGCGGGGAGCCGGCTGTTCCCAGTTGCCGGACCCCTGCTGCGTATGCCCGCATCAGTGAAAACACCGATGCAGGCGTATTAACCCTTCATGTGCCGCGGTCAGTGCTGACCGCGGCACATGCGATGCGGGCGGTGGGAGCTGCTGTGACGGGGACCTAATGGCTTAGATAGCAGCCGGATGCCTTCCTTAGGCATCCGGCTGCTATTTACGGAAGCCTGTGAGATCCAGCCCCCTGGATCTCACAGGCAGTAAGGCTGGAAGTGTATTACTGTGTGTAGAAGTATTGTAATGCATTGTAAAGGGGATCACACCACAAAAGTTAAAAAAGTGTAAAAAAAGAAAGTGAAAAAATAACGTTTTACAAAAAAAAGTTTCAAGTTCCCCCCCCAAAAAAGCGTCCTTTTCACAAAATAATATAAAAAAAATTGTAAAAAATTGTGAAAAAAAATAGACATATTAGGTATCGACCGGCTCTATAAAAATATCACACGATCCACCCCGCCAGGTGAACGCAGTAAAAAAAAAAAAAAAAAAACTGCCAAAACAGCCTTTTTTTGGTCACCTTCCCTTACAAAAAGTGTAATACCAGGCAATCAAAAAGGTGTACTTACACCAAAATGGTACCAATCAAACCGTCATCTCGTCCCGCAGAAATGTAGACCCTACATGAGACAATCGCCCAAAAAATAAAAAAAATATGGCTTTCAGAAAATAGCAACACAAAAAAAGGTTTTATTCTGTTCAAAAATGCATCTAATGTGTAAAACTTTCCAAAAATAAAAATGTTTGACATATTGGGTATCGCCGCGTCCGTAACAACCTGCTCTAAAAAATATTACATGAGATGGCCCCCCAGGTGAATGCTGTAAAAAAATTTTTTTAAAAACTATGCCATAACAGCCATTTTTTTTCACCTTGCCTCACAAAAAGTGTAATAGCAGGCGATCAAAAAGGTGTATTTACCCCAAAATGGTACCAACCAAACCGTCATCTTGTCCCGCAGAAATCTAGACCCTACCTGAGACAATCGCCCAAAAAATAAAAAAGTTTGACATCTTGGGTATCGCCGCGTCTGTAACAACCTGCTCTATAAAAATATTACATGAGATGGCCCCCCTGGTGAATGCTGTAAAAAAATTTTTTTTAAATCTATGCCATAACAGCCATTGTTTTTCACCTTGCCTCACAAAAAGTGTAATAGCAGGCGATCAAAAAGTCTTATGTACCCCAAAATGGTACCAATGAAAATGTCACCTCGTCCTGCAAAAAATGAGCCCCCACATAAGACAATAACTCAAAAAAATTAAAATCAATGGCTCCCGCAAACCAATCCATCAACATCTGTGCTGCAAAATCCATATGGCGCTCCTTCTGTTCTGAGTCCTGCCATGTGCCCCCACAGCAGTTTTTTATAATTTGAGGGGTGTAGTTTCTAAAATGGGGTCATTTATGGGTGGTTCCCATTACGTAAGCCCCTCAAAATCACTTTATATCTGAATTGGTGCTTAAAAAAATGGTTTTTGAAATTTTGTTGAAAATTTGAAAAATGGCTTCTAAACTTCTCTAACGTCCCAAAAAAGTAAAATTACATTTATAAAATGATGCCAACATAAAGAAGACATATGGGGAATGTAAAATAATAACTATTTTTGGAGGTATTACTATATATTTTGAAAGTAGAGAAATTGAAATTTGGAAATTTTTCCAAATTTTTGGAAAATTTGGTATTTTTTTTATAAATAAAAATGAAATATTTTGCCACAAATTTACTACTGTCGTGAAGCACAATATGTGACGAGAAAACAATCTCAGAATGGCTTGGATAAGTAAAAGCGTTCCAAAGTTATTACCACATAAAGTGACACATGTCAGATTTGCAAAAAATGGCCTGGTCAGGAAGGTGAAAACAGGCCCGGGGTTGAAGGGGTTAAAACCAAAACATGCCAAATACCGATATTATATATAATCCATCATACAAAAGATATTGATCATGACAATATCATTTGTTAAAACCCATACCTAATTATGCGCTGTCGCAAATAAGAGTAGTGACATATTATATAAAAATCACACGACTATGATGCACTGGCGCAAAGAAACGCCTTAAAGGGAGTCTGTCATGTAAATTTCTCTAATATAACTACCAGCAATGGCCATCAGAACATTATAAAAGCATTATAACCATGAAATTATGTGATCTGGAAAAGCACTCCTATTCCCATGAAAAATGGCTCTCGAGTGCCCAACTGGGCGGGCTTTCATTTTCAAAGCCCAAGCCCACCACCCCTCTCCGCTATCTGCTCCTCCCCCTAAAACGATGTGATATCAGAAAGAGGGGAGGAAGCCTTGGGAAGTATATACCCTGTGAAATAATTTAAATATATCAATAATATCTCTTTACCCAACTGAATAAATAATAAATACCTCTTGCAGAAAAAGAAAATCACATCTAAAAAGTCGTGTTTTGCAAGGGCACCCATACGAAGTCTGGCTATGGGACCCTTTGCAATTTGTGTATGCGGTAAATACAAGTGCATCTCAATAAATTAGAATATCATCAAAAAGTTGTTTTTTTTCAGTAATTTCATTCAAAAAGTGAAACACATATATTATATAGAGTCATTACAGAGTGGACTTTTTCAAGTGTTTACTTATGTGAATACAAGTATATTTTAAATCAGTGGCTCGTCTGAATCTTTACCAGGAATAGGTGCTCACTCCCACAGTACACCCAAACCGTGTATTGAGGAAAAACAAGTAAATTATGATAGTGGAGGGCACACAATATATTGGAGACCATATGGATATAGAATAAAGTTTAACCTCTTCCCGACCAGCGACGTATATGTACGGCGCTGCGGGAAGGGACTTGCCGCCCAGCGCTGTAGAGCTACGGCGCGGCGGACACCCGGCCCGCAGGCGTAATCGCTGCGGGACCGGGGTGTGATGGCTGCACTGCCCGGCAGGCAGCCATCTTAGCTAAGGGCAGGGGGCGGTATTTCCGTCCCCTTGCAGCTCCTGTGGCTGCGATTGGCCGGTTTCCATAGACCGGCCCATCGCAGCTCCAGGAAGTTACCGGAGCTGCAGGGGGAGCGTGGGGTGGTCATCTGAAGGTGACAGGTGCTGAACAAGTCAGCACCTGTCCTTCCAGAGGTCAGGCAGGGGACCCCTGTGTTTTGGGTCCCCTGCCAGCGCTGCCATTGGCTGGAGCAACGCTCCAGCCAATGGCAGCGCTACAGCTGCCCAGGAAGAGGCAGAACCTTCCTGCATGCAGCCATTCTAGCTGGTGACTGCATGCAGAGAGGTTCTGTGCTTCTCTGTGCTGCTTGTTGGCCTGCTGGGACTTGTGGTGCACCACCACTGCGACCTGCATTTTTTCTGTAAAAAGAAGAACAAAAGAGGAAGAAAAGAAGAAGAAAAGAAGAAAAAGCAGTTACAGATCCCTAACCCACCCTCCGTCCCTGTCCCTGTCCCCTCCGGTCCCCCCTCCCATCCTTTTTTTACGGACATCTATTGTTAACTGCGTTTTTTGCTCTTTTTTTTTTTTTTTTTTAACAATTTTTCAGCTCCGCACCACTTTTTCTGCATGCGAGCTGTGACCGCCCAGTGCTTTTCAGTGCATACCTGCCTTATCAGCACTTGGGGATCATTCTTTGTGATTTTTTTTTCCTGTTAAAAAGAAGAAAGTACAGTTAGGGTTTTATATAAATATATATAGAGCTTCATATCTCTCTATATATAGATATAAGTTAATTTTTAGCTAGTGTTCACTTTTTTCTTTACACTGTAGTGACTTGCGTGCGTGCTGCATTAGCACATTTTTTGGAACTCCAGTTAGTGACAGTTAGATATATATCATATATATATATATATATATATAAAAATCCACACATTTCAGTTAGTGTCAGTGTAGATTTTTGCACGAACGCACTGTATCTGTGTACGTGCATTTTGCAGAGGACTGTAGTGAATTTTTACACTACAGTTTCTGCACGCACAATCTGTGTGCCTACATGCGTGCTGCAGAGTCCCTATCAGTAGTGTGCTAATTTATATCTGGTCATTTTTTTTTGTTTTTTTTTTTTTACATTTTTGGTGTAAAAAAAGAACAGCAGTTAGTGTTAGATAGATATAAATTTCAGTTAGTGTCAGTTTAGGTTTTGCACGAACGCACTGTATCTGCGTACGCGCAGTTTGCAGAGGACTGTAATGAATTTTTACACTACAGTTTCTGCATGTACACACGATCTGTGTGCGTGCTGTATCAGCAGCATCTGCACATTTCTTAGTTTTTTTTTTTACATATTGTGTGAAAAAAGAACAGCAGTTAGTGGTAGATAGATAAATTTCAGTTAGTGTCAGTTTAGGGTTTTGCACGAACGCACTGTATCTGCGTACGTGCAGTTTGCAGAGGACTGTAGTGAATTTTTACACTACAGTTTCTGCACGCACACACAACCTGTGTGTGTGCTGTATTAGCAGCATCTGCACATTTTTTTTTTTTTTTACCTATCTTGTGTGAAAAAAGAACCGCAGGTAGTGGTAGTTAGATTTCAGTTGGTGTCAGTTTAGGAATTTGCACGAAAGCATCATCTGCGTACGTGCATTTTGCAACCACTGAGCACCGATCAGTAGTGTCCATTTCTGATCGCGTCTGCTTATTTTGCACTGCACTTTTTTTTGTGCAGTAAATACTTCATTTTTTTTTACATAAACCTTTTTATTTTTTTAACAGAAAAGACCTTTTTTTTTAATTTCCCCCCCTTTTTTTTTTACATTCTATTTCAAAACTAAAAAACACCTTCACGTGTAAAAACACTACATACACACCCCTCACATTAAATAAAGTTTTACACGTTTCACCCATCACACCCCAATAAAATATAAATGGGCCAATCATCCCAGCGAGTGTACTCGGCAGAAGAGGCATATGCCATCCTTGCCTCTGACACCGAGACGGACAGTGAAGGAGAAGAGAATGCCACTTTCCTCTACTCCCTCATCATCATCATCATCCGCTGATGAGGCACCCTCTAGAAGGCGCCCCAGAACGACAGCTGAGGCAGCCCCCCAGAGTGAGCCCATATGGACCCCACCCCCTGACATTTATCAGCCCCAAATTCCAGAGTTTGTGGGAAACTCTGGAATTCAAATTGACTGCACGGGCTTCACAGAAATTGATTTTTTCAAAATCTTTTTCAGTGATGATTTAGTAAATTTTATTGTGGCCCAAACAAATTTATATGCCCAGCAGTTCATTACCCAGAACCCCACGTCATCATACGCAAGACCCCTTGGTTGGACCCCAGTAACAGCATCAGAAATAAAAATTTTCTGGGGGCTTGTGCTGCACATGGGGCTTGTTAAAAAAAACAGAAATGAGACATTATTGGAGTGTGGATGTCTTGTACCACACTCCAATATTCAGTACCGCCATGGCCCGGAATAGATTTGAGTCGATACTGAAATTTTTGCATTATAATGATAATGCACAGTGTCCTCCCTAAAGTGACCCGACATTTGATCGGCTTTTCAAAATTAGACCCATCCTTGACCACTTCAGTGCCAAGTTTTCTGAAGTGTACACCCCAGAAGAAAACATCTACAGTACATAGATGAGTCCCTGGTGCATTTCAAGGGTAGGGTAAAATTCCACCAGTACCTGCCCAGCAAGCGGGTAAGGTATGGCATCAAAATGTACAAGCTTTGCGAGAGTAGGTCTGGGTACACCTATAGGTTCCGGGTTTATGAAGGCAAAGATTCATGGATAGAACCCCCAGAATGCCCCCCTGGCCTAGGAGTTAGTGGGAAACTAGTGTGGGACTTGCTGCACCCACTGCTGGATAAGGGTTACCACCTCTATCTGGATAACTATTATACCAGCGTACCCCTCTTCATGTCCCTAAGTGCCAGGCGTACTGTAGCTTGCGGCACAGTACGCAAAAATCAGAGAGGCCTCCCTAGATCCCTGGTAGGGCAGCCACTGAGAAAGGGTGAAACTTAAGTAGGGCTCTCCTCCATGAAAACATGATGGTGGTTAATTACAAGGACAAGAGGGACGTCCTTGTACTGACCAGCATTCAACCCAACACCAGCTCCCCTGCTGCAGTACGTGGTACCACTACCACTGTCCCCAAACCAGACTGCATCCTGGCCCACAACAGGCACATGGGAGGAGTTGATCTTTCAGATCAAGATCTGAAGCCTTACAGTGCCACACAAAAAACAAAAGTGAGGTACAAAAAGCTAGCCATACACATTGTACAGATGGCAATGTACAATGCGTACGTGCTATTTAAATCTGCAGGACACACAGGAACTTTCATTCACTTTCAAGAAGTAGTCATCAAGGCCCTAATTTTTCCTAACCAACAGAAGAGGCCCCCAGTACTTCAGCAAGTTACCGAGTTGTACCAGGACAACATTTTCCTGGTGAAGTCCCCCAAACAGCGAGGAAGGGAAGGACCCAAAAACGATGCAGGGTGTGTTCAAAAAGGGGGATTAGGAAGGACACTATATACCACTGCGAAACCTGCCCTGAAAAACCTGGCCTGTACATCAAGGATTGTTTCAGGATCTACAACTCATCCATGGATTAGTTTCATCCTTGATGTACCCTGACATTTTTTCACTTTCTACCTCAGATATATTCCGAATAGCTTACTTTTCACCATCACTACATATTCATTTCTGTGAGACACCTGTTAGGTCAAAAGTACGGTGCTCTTTCCAAAATGGGGTCACTTATTGGGGATTTTAGTTGCTGGGGACCTCAGGAATTTTTTAAATGTGACATGGTAATAAAAAACCATGTCTGTTAATTCTAGCCTGCAAAATCCACATTTTGCAGTTTGCCTCTGGTGGCCTGCTTTGCGCCCATATAGCGGGCTACAAGCATACATACTGTGTTCACGTGTTGGGTGCGGTGCTGCGCGGCGGCCATTGTTGCCTTGGTGCTGTGCTGGTGGGTTGTAGAGCTCAGTGCCAGGGTGGCTTAGCTGAGCAGTGGGGGCGCTGTCTGGCTGCTGGGCTCTGCCGCCTATTGGTATGGTGCTGTGGCACTGGTGGTCGCCGCACAGCGCTGCGCCAAATTTAGAGTACGTTCCCACTTGAGGAGGCAACCTTGGCGCAGTGAGTGGGCCTATGCTTTTTGATCAAAACGTATGCTAATGCCTCATGTTTATTATATGACATAAGGGTAGTATACCATTAATTACGCTGAGTATGAGGATGTGCGATCCAGATTCATTCTTATTTTTGGATACAGTGTGCTTAGAAATGCTTTTACAAGCGTTTCTGCCTTTTGCGAGACACCTGTTTAGTAAAAAGTACCCTTTCTACCACTTAAGATGTTCGTACAGGGGTGCTCTTTCCAAAATGGGGTCACTTCTTGGGGTTTTTAGTTGCTGGGGACCTCAGGAATTATTTAAATGTGACATGGCAATAAAAAAAAACCATGTCTGTTAATTCTGGGCTGCAAAATCCACATTTTGCAGTTTGCCTCTGGTGGCCTGCTATGCACCCATACAGCAGGATACAAGCACATATGGGGTGTTGCTATAATGGGGAGAAAATGGGGAACAAAATGTGGGGTGCATTTTCTCCTGTAACCCCTTGTGAAAGTGAAACTTTGGGGTCTGCTAGTAATTTTTCATTTTCACAAATGTGTGCTTTGAAATGCTTTTACAAGTGTTTCTGACTACTGTGAGACACCACTTAAAACATTCGTATGGGGGTGCTCTTTCCAAAATGGGGTCACTTTTGGGCAGTTTCCACTGTAGGGCCAGCTCAGGGGGTCTTCATGTGTGATATAGCTCCCAATTTTTATTCCAGCTAATTCCGCTCTCCAAAAGCTGTATGGTGCTCCTTCCACTCTGAAGCCTGCTGTGCGCCAGTACATCGGGCTACAAGCACAAATGGGTGTTGCAGT